>JARQOC010000003.1:755058876-755092370 GCA_033576535.1 Allobates femoralis | reverse complement strand
CAAAGAAAATAAACCAGAACAAAAATAAAGGTGGTCACTATGAATAACCCATTCAGGATAAAATATTGCCGCAACAAATAGGATCTAAATGTGCACCCATATACATAGATAGCATCTTACAAAGATGATGATGATGTCTGTAAAGTGCTGTGGAATCAATGGCGCTATAAAAGTGAGTAAATATTATATTTTTATTATTTTGGTAATGTCAAAACAAAAAAGAATATACTTACAATATGCAGTCTGACTTATAGGATGTTCATAATGAAGTGTGTAGGTAAGATGCAATACTATTAAAAGACACAAGATGTCTCAGAGGGGGCTGTAAAAGAAGCACAAATAGAAGTAATGGACGAAAAGGTATATCATTTCTGGTTCTGATGAAAAATGTTGCACTTTGCCCTTAAAGAGGACCTGTCACCCCCCTGCTGCATGGCAATCTAAATGCAGCACTGAATGCAGCATGTCTGCTGCATTCAGGGAAGGGGTCCCCCATGTGTCTGTGTGCTCTGTACCCCGAGATATAGCCTTAGGAAAACTCACTGTTAGAAGCTATGAAGGCAGTCACTGTGGCTGGAGTGAGCTTGATTCACAATGTTCATTCGCTCCCCCTCTTTCCCTGTGTGCCACCTTTAGCTGTGCTGTTTATGCTTTGTGAGGGCAGGAATCTGGAGCTGACATCAGGACATATATTTGCATGCTGTGAGTGACAGAGAGGAGGAGAGGAGGAAAGCATAAACAGCACAGAAGGAGGGGACACACAGAGGCAGAGGGAGAGGGAATGGCCACGGTCGATCAAACTCATTCCTGCCACAGGGACTGCCTTCATGCCTTCTAACAGTGAGTCTTCCTAAGTCTATATCTCGGGGTACACAGCACACAGACACTTGATGGACCCCTTCCCTGAATGCAGCAGACATACTACATTCAGTGCTGCATTTAGATTGCCATGCAGCAGGGGGGTGACAGGTCCTCTTTAAATAAAAAGAGGAACAATTTATTCCTGGGGCAAAACTAGATGTCAGAGTAATACACCATGAATTATATAAATGCTCTATAGGACAATAAGCAAGACAAGGACTATTATCTCTGAAGTCTGCCAAATAATGTTATAAGCAGCCACAAGAAGAAGATATGAAATAAAGATGTCCAACTGGAAAATTACAGATTTGGGGAAAATTAAGACATCAAGGGGTTAACCAAGGCACCCAGAAGCGCATCTCCCTTATTCTTCATCAGAGGGGTGTGTTTATGGGGTGTACAGGCTTCATATTTATGTGAGCACTCAGGTGAGAACACAGCACTTGAGGTGAGTGCTCACATAAGTATAGGGTAAACTGATTACATGTGATGATGAAACAAATCTAGGAAAGAGAAATAATAGAGAGGATTCCAAACAATCTAAACAAACTGGAACAAAGGGCAGCAACTAACAAAATGGTTAGTTAACAGGGAGAAATGCAAAATTCTACATCTGGGCAAGAAAACTGAAAAAAAAGTATATACAGAATGGGAAGAAACAGCAAATGTGAAAATGACTTGGGTATACTAATAGATCACAGACCAAACATAAGTCAACAGTGTGATGCAGCAGCAAAAAAGGCAAACACAATTCTGTTTTAACAGAAGCAAACAGTGTAGGTCACATGAAGTCATTATCACCCTCTACTCCTCTTTAGTCAGACCTCATCTGGAATACTGTGTCCAGCTCTGGGAACCTCATTTAAACAAAGACGTCAACAAACTGGAGCAAGTTTGGTGAAGAGCGACCAGAATGATGATTGATTTGTAAACCTTGTCCTATAAGGAACGGTTGCAAGATTTGGTAATGTTTACCTTGCAAAAAAGAAGACTGAGACGAGACTTAATAGTCATCTATAAAAAGGAATGAGGGGAGCGCACATAGGGTTTTATCCTTATAAAATTGTGTCACACAGGCCCCCCAATCGGTGTGACTTACCTTGGTAGGTTTTGTGAGTCACAACAAACTGGATAGAGCCTAGAAGGAATGGCCACTGCAGATCCTCCACCAGGAACTTGTAAAATCCAGGAGAAGAAAAAGGAGGCGGGCTTTTACTCCGAGCAGACCAAGAAAGCGTCAGACAGATGATCGTCAGGATAACTTCTTTATTCCTTTGCCAATGCGTTTCGTGGCTGTACTTGCCACTTGCATGTAAATATACTTGATAGCCCTGATGAAGTGGCAAGTATAGCCACGAAATGCGTTGGCAAGGAATAAAGAAGTTATCCTGACGTTCATCTGTCTGTGCGGAGTATAAGCCTGTCTCCTTTTTCTTCTCCTGGATTTTAATAGCCATCTATAAATATCTCAAGGGCTGTCACACTTCACAGGGATGAGCTTTATTCACATTTGCACAATAGAAACAATAGAAGCAATGGGATGAAACTGAATGGGAGGAGACACAGATTAGATATTGGAAAAAAATGTTGACAGTGAAGGGTAATCAACAAGTGGAACAGGCAGCCACAAGAGGTGGTGAGTTCCCCTTCAATGGAACTTTTCAAACAGAGACTGGGCAGACATCTGTCTGAGATGATGTAGTGATTCCTGTTTTGAGCAGAGGGTAGGCCAGATGACCCAGGAGGTCCCTTCCAACTCTACATTTCTATTATTCTAAATATGAAGCCTGTACATCGCCATTCATATACCTTTCGATCCGTTACTTCTATTTGTACTGCCTTTACAGCCCCTCTGAGACATCTTGTATCTTTTATTGGTATTACATTTTGGCTATATAATTCATTGTAAACATCCTATAAATCAGATTGCATATTGCAGATTTATTCTTTTTTTATTTTGTCAAAATATAATTCTGACCTTCTTTGTAAGATATGATATCTTTGTGTATGGGGGCACATTTGTGTGTTATTTGTTGCAGTGAGTTCATATCCTTCATGGGTTATACATAGTGACCATCTTTATTTTATATCTATTTTTAAAACATCTAATATATAACTTCTGTCATATTCGGCACTGCTTCCGTCGTCGTGTGCGTGGCTGCCTCACAAAGGCAAACTCGCAAAGGCAAAAACTCGCAAAGGCAAACTCGCAAAGCCTAACTCGCAAAGGCTTTGCGAGTCTTCACACAATACGCACAACTCTCTGTCAAAGCCAGCAATGGCGCCTTATCCCGCGCACAGTCTGCACCCTCTCCTCACCTCCTGGACTCCACGTAGTCATCCTTCAGGTGGCTGCTCAGTGACAAGGAGGAGGAGAAGGCAGCTCCAGGAAGAAGCCGACACCGAACGGAACAGACACGGAGGGAGGAACGGAGGGGGAGAGGAAAGGAAGCCGGCTCCTGCCCACAACCTGTCCTCACTGAGGTGCACGAAGGAGCTGCAGCCAGGTCACTGAGCTGTGTGTGGCACCACAGCTCCCAGCATGCCACTCCTATCTCTGTCATTACACTGCAGCCAGGTCTGTGGTCACTGAGCTGTGTGTGGCACCACAGCTCCCAGCATGCCACTCCTATCTCTGTCATTACACTGCAGCCAGGTCACTGAGCTGTGTGTGGCACCACAGCTCCCAGCATGCCACTCCTATCTCTGTCATTACGCTGCAGCCAGGTCACTGAGCTGTGTGTGGCACCACAGCTCCCAGCATGCCACTCCTATCTCTGTCATTACGCTGCAGCCAGGTCACTGAGCTGTGTGTGGCACCACAGCTCCCAGCATGCCACTCCTATCTCTGTCATTACGCTGCAGCCAGGTCACTGAGCTGTGTGTGGCAACACAGCTCCCAGCATGCCACTCCTATCTCTGTCATTACGCTGCAGCCAGGTCGCTGAGCTGTGTGTGGCACCACAGCTCCCAGCATGCCACTCCTATCTCTGTCATTACAGCTGTGCCTCTGCCCTCCACCCTCTGCTCTCCTCTGCCCTCCAGCCTCCCCTGTCCTCTGCCCTCCAGTCTCCGCTCTTCTCTGCCCTCCAGCCTCCGCTCTCCTCTGCCCTCCAGCCTCCGCTCTCCTCTGCCCTCCAGCCTCCGCTCTCCTCTGCCCTCCAGTCTCAGCTCTTCTCTGCCCTCCAGCCTCCGCTCTCCTCTGCCCTCCAGCCTCCGCTCTCCTCTGCCCTCCAGCCTCCGCTGTCCTCTGCCCTCCAGCCTCCGCTCTCCTCTGCGCTCCAGCCTCAGCTCTCCTCTCCCCTGTCCTCTGCCCTCCAGCCTCCGCCCTCCAGCCTCCACTCTCCTCTGCCCTCCAGTCTCCGCTCTCCTCTCCCTGTCCTCTGCCCTCCAGCCTCCCCTCTCCTCTCCCTGTCCTCTGCCCTCCAGCCTCCCCTCTCCTCTCCCTGTCCTCGGCCCTCCAGCCAACCCTCTCCTCTGCCCTCCATCCTCCCCTGTCCTCTGCCCTCCAGCCTCCGCTCTCCTCTCCCCTGTCCTCTGCCCTCCAGCCTCCGCTCTCCTCTCCCTGTCCTCTGCCCTCCAGCCTCCGCTCTCCTCTCCCTGTCCTCTGCCCTCCAGCCTCCGCTCACCTCTCCCTGTCCTCTGCCCTCCAGCCTCCACCCTCCAGCCTCCGCTCTCCTCTGCCCTCCAGCCTCCGCTCACCTCTCCCTGTCCTCTGCCCTCCAGCCTCCGCTCCCCTCTCCCTGTCCTCTGCCCTCCAGCCTCCGCCCTCCTCTCCCTGTCCTCTGCCCTCCAGCCTCCGCTCTCCTCTCCCTGTCCTCTGCCCTCCAGCCTCAGCTCTCCTCTCCCTGTCCTCTGCCCTCCAGCCTCCGCTCTCCTCACCCCTCCATATGCAATGTACAGTATGTGTATATATCTGTGTATGTAGGCACTTCCGTCACTTTGTCCGCACTTCCCTCAACTTTGTACACACACATACACACACACACACACTTCGCTATACTTACCACCGGGCCTGCGTCCGCTGCCTGGATCCTCAGTCGACATGTCCCCGCCCCCAAAATACTAGATCCAATATAGCGTCCAAGATGTCTCGCCAAACTACCCGGACGACATATTCAATCCAGTCGTCCGAAGGGCGGTGACATGTCGACTCAGGATCCAGCAAGCGGGGAAGACGCAGGGTCGGTGGTAAGTATAGCGGAGTGTGTGTGTGTATGTTTGTGCTGACCACTCTGCCCACGGCGCTGCGCTGACCACTCTGCCCACGGCGCTGCGCTGACCACTCTGCCCACGGCGCTGCGCTGACCACTCTACCCACAGCGCTGCGCTGACCACTCTGCCCACGGTGCTGCGCTGACCACTCTGCCCACGGCGCTGCGCTGACCAATCTCACCGCACTCACTGCTAACCAATGAGCCACCGCACTCACTGCTAACCACTGAGCCACCGCACTCACTGCTAACCACTGAGCCACCGCACTCACTGCTAACCACTGAGCCACCGCACTCACTGCTAACCACTGAGCCACCGCACTCACTGCTAACCACTGAGCCACCGCACTCACTGCTAACCACTGAGCCACCGCACTCACTGCTAACCACTGAGCCACCGCACTCACTGCTACCCACTGAGCCACCGCACTCACTGCTAACCACTGAGCCACCGCACTCACTTCTAACCACTGAGCCACCACACTCACTGCTAACCACTGAGCCACCGTATACTGTGCTACCCACAGAGCCGCCTGTATACACACAATTCATTTCACCGCACTCCCGTAACTATTAGTAAATAAACTATATATGGATTCTAGACTACCCGATTCTTTAGAATATATATATAGTACTGATAATTCCTATATAATCACTTATATAATTCATATATAATCACATATATAATACTGATAATTCATATATAATCACATATATATATAATACTGATAATCTATTATATAATTGCCGTAGCGACTTTCGTCGCACACGGCGCTACTTTCGTGGCTTTGTTCGTGGGCGCTGCGCGCCCACGCCACTCACTCGCAATGCCCGCGAAGCAGCAGCCCGAGCAATGCCCTATACACAGATTCTAGAATCCCGATGCAATCGCATCGGGCTCACAGCTAGTTTTTCAATAAAGATTTTAATTTTTTTGCTATCTTTGGCTGATTTTTCATTTATTTACAGGTGTTTTTTGTTTAACCCTCTCTTGTTTAGTGGTCATACTTAAGTTTCTTACTTTAATGCCATACTTTTTGCAGCCTCCAATATCAGTCATGCCCTAAATGAGTCCATTTTCTCATGTAATAATTTTTAGGGGTGAGCGTGGATGGGGTAGAGGAAAAGACAAAACAAAACTGCACATAGCGTCCTGCACACTATGATGTGCTATGAGAATATCTGTTAATATTGCTACCTATCGTCTTTTTTCTTATTGAATTCTTCAGGTGAAGATTACAGTGTAGCTTCGTCGGATGTAGTTTTGCTTGAGGGAGAAACAAGCAAAGCTGTGCCAATATATATCATTAATGACATCAATCCTGAAGTAGAAGAGTCGTTTCGGGTCCTACTGTTAAATCAGACCACAGGCGGAGCATTAGTAGGCGACATAACAGAAGCAATCATAATTATTGAAGCATCGGATGATCCCTATGGCTCTTTTGGTAAGAATGAAACATTTTTCTTTTTTTTTTCAGGTTAAAGAGTAACTAAACCTCTTTTATATTTTTTTCCAGCATGAAAAGTTATGATATTTTGAAAATTACTATATTGGGGAATTTATTTTCATTCTTGTAAAGAAAGCATACAAAAAATAATGAAAGTAGCTTCCCAATCCTTTCTTTACCCCAGTCTATTTTCTTGCCCTTAGCTGCTTTGATATCGGAATACAAGTATATTCCTTTGGAGGACCGATGATGGCAGTGAAAGGAGGGGATAAGTTGCTGTAGGAGATTGTTCTGATAAGCACAACAGAAAGAGGAGAAGACAGGTGCTGACCCATCACTGCCATCATCTGTACTCCAAATGAGCACGTTATGATATCAATACAGCTAAATGTAGGCAAATAAGCTGGTTAAATGACGGGTGTTTGAAAGCCACTTACATGCAATTTGTTTTTACCAAAATTAAGACAAATCACCTAATAAAGTGTTTTGCAAAGTTTCATACCTTTCCATGGAGGAAAAAAGTATAAAAAAGAATAAAAAAAAAAATTAAGTTTAACTGCTCTTTAGCATATTTACAATGTAGTATTCACAAACCAAAAGCCACCATTATCATATTCATTGCCTGCATATTGTTTGTCTATTCAACAGGATTGTTAACTGTTATTAATAGCTATTTTTTATATCCTTAAGACCCCTTTCACGTCAGCATTTCTACCTGGATCCGGTATATCCGGACAGAAAACCACATTTGCCACCTAACGGCTGGACTTGCGGTATGATTGCGGCAAGCCCCATGCATTCTCTATGGGACTTGTGGCAAGTGCGGTATTGCTGCAATCCAGCAGTTGCGGCTGCAAAAAAATACCGCAGCTGACCGGTGTTTTTTTTGCAAACGCAACTGCCGCAAGTTCCGGATCGCGGCAATACAGCATACAGCACTTGCTGCAAGCCCCATAGAGAATGCATGGGGCTTGCCGCAAGTGAACTGCAAGTGCGGCCGTGAGGCGGCAAATGCAGCAGATGTGGTTTTCTGTCCGGATCTGGACAGAATTGCTGATGTGAAAGGGACCTTACCCAGGTATATCAAATACACAGCATACCTCTGCCTGTATTTACTAGAGGTTTTGTTTAAATAAGGTTAACAGAACTTAATGAGGATGTCTGGTACCTTAACACTTGATTGCCTATCCTTAGGATAGGTCATTAATGTCTGATTGGTGAAGGTGCGACACCTGATACACCCGCCGATCATCTTTTTCTAGTGTCAGCAGGCAGATATGCTAAGTTGCAGAGCTGCAAAACTCTGTCAACTGCACAATGGTTGCAGCTAGATATTGCATATCTGCCGCTATTCCAATCAATAGGGGGTGGTTGTGCGGTACCTTGCCGCAGCCACTGTTCTGTCAATGGAGATGTGCTATGCAGTTTTGCATCTAAGAATTTCTGACCGCAGGCACTTGGAACAGATGAAGTCAGGTGTCACAATCAAACATTGATTACTTTTATTAAGGGTATACAATCAGTTTTAAAGTCAGGAGCAGCTTATTGTCAGGGGTGTAAGGTGTCACAACTCCACCAAGCAGACTTTAAGCAGCTTTCCTAAGAATAGACAATCAATGTTAAAGTCCCATACAACACATTTAAAAACAATTTGGATTACTGTTTTCATGCTCATTTTTGACAGCAATGAAAGGCTACATTAGAAATATATGCACATAAAAATTTACCAGAAACCAACCACATATATGTGCGGTTAATCAAAGAAGTGCACAGGTAACAGGAGGAGAAAAGTAGGGATTAAACCTATGATATACCCTCCCTCCTGTTATATCATAGGGTTAATTCCTTCTTTCCTACTCCTGTTACCTGTGCACCTCTTTGATTATCCACACATATATGTGGTTGGTTTCTGGTGTATTTTTTAATTTATCAGAATACATTTTTGGTTTTAAAATGTATTTGTGTTAGCCTATGTTCATGACCCTGAACTGATTAGAATTATTTGAGAAGACTGGTGTGGAAAATATTTTCTCCATCTTTATTTGAGAAGACATTAGAGTATACTTATGGTACTTTATGTCCTTCAGCCTTTTTATGTCCAGTGCTAGCAGTTAATGACAATTCTTATATTAGTTTTCCAGGTGACTTCTGTCTCTGTAGATGAGCCTGACTTCAATACTGTTCCTGTAAATTTGCCAGTCATCAGGAATGCCGGCACTCTTGGCAATGTTGTTGTTCAATGGGTCGCAACCATCAATGGAAAGCTTGCCACGGATGACCTTCGAGTTGCATCTGGTAATATTAGTTTTGCTGCTGGACAAACTGTTCGGACGCTGTTATTAGAAGTCATTCCTGACAATGTCCCTGAGATTGAAGAGGTGAGGAAATATATATGCAGAAACAATGAAAAAAAAGAATAAATAATACAATTCAATATATTATATGTGCTGTTGTTGTAAACTCAATATTACATTGTGAGATATTTATTATTATTATTATTATTATTATTATTATTATTATTTATTTATATAGCACCATTAGATTCCATGGCACTTTACATATGGAAAGGGCAGACGAGAACAAGTACAATTAATGGAAAATCAAGACATACAGCTACAGGAGGGGAGAGAAACCCTGTCCGCGAGGGCTCACAGTCTAAGAGGGATGAGTGGGGATACAGTAGGAGGGGGTATCATTGCAGGTTGTAGGCTTGACGGAACAGGTGGGTCTTCAGGTTTCTTTTAAAGGTTCGCAGGGTAGGCGAGTGTCTGATGTGTTGGGGGAGAGAGTATGGCAGATGCACGGGAGAAATTTTGTATACGGTTGTGACAGGAGGAGATGAGAGGGGAGTAGGGAAGGAGCTCTTGGGAGCATCGCAGGTTGTGTGAGGGTAGGTACTGAGGTACTGAGAGACCATGTCAGAGATGTATGGAGGGGACAGGTAGTGGATGGCTTTGTATGTCATAGTTAGTGACTTAAACCAGGATCTCTTGAGAAGTGTGGAGTCAGTGAAGGGCTTGGCAAAGGGGGAGACAGGGGAGTAGCAGGGAGAAATGTAGATTAGTTGGGCAGCGTAGTTTAGGATAGATTGGTGAGGTGCAAGGGAGTTAGCTGGGAGGCTGGTAAGTAGGAGGTTGCAGTAGTTGAGGCGGAAGATGATGAGAGCATGAATAAGGGTTTTAGCAATGTTGTGGTCAAGGAAAGTGTGAATCCAGGAAATGTTTTTGAGCTGGAGTCGGCGGGAGGTGGCGAGTGTCTGGATGTGAGGCTTAAAGGAGAGGGAAGAGTCAAGGATTTCCCCGAGGCACTTAGCGTGGGGGACTGGGGAGAGTGAGCATTCATGACAAAGATGGATAGGTCGGGAAGTGGGGGAGAGCGACTTGGGGGATGACGATGAACTCAGTTTTGTCCATGTTCAGGTTAAGGAAGCGAAAAGAGAAGAAGAATGAGATGGCGGACAGGCATTGTGGAATTTTGGATAGTAGGGAGGTGATGTTGGGCCCAGGCAGGTAGATCTGGGTGTCATCGGCATAGTGATGGTACTGAAGGTCATGAGACTCATTGAGTTATCCTAGTCCGAGAGTATTATACAATACCACACTATAGAGCGCCTCATCATTAGGAATTTTTACACCTTCTTAATCATGAAATAATGTGCCCTCTGATGTGACATTATCTGAACCTCTCATTCTTATGGATTTTCACCTACTTACAGAACTCCCACCAAAAAAAATGGTGACAACAATCCAATCAGTATACAATCCTTTATTAGAAACAGGTAAAGTGCAATGTGCTCAATACAGGATCAGAAAGTGCAAGATTTAGCACCAATATCAATTATAGTTATATTATGGTGACAATTACACACCCATATAATAATTTTCCTGTAATATTTGATATCCAAATCTAATAAAATATACTATCAGCTAGGGTGGACTGTTTTTTTATGTATATGACCAACAATATTCATTTAATTGATATATCAATCAATGTAGTATATATTTGTGGCTTACTACCATAATTACTATTGCTTCCACATATTAGTTTTTTTCTTTGGCAGTAGTATTATTGGTATTGTTAGATGTCTAAATTTGACTTAAACATGCAGAGATATCCCCATACGAGTAGCTATATTTACACTCAATGTGTCAAGTATATGGGCAATAAGCCCAATATAGCTATATGCCACTCAATAAGTGAGCTCTAGCTTAAGTTAATATCAACACCATCCCCTATACCATAATATATATTTAGTGGCCACTATCCTTCCATGTGGTCATCTAGTGCAAGAGGCTTTCTGTCTGTCTGTTCGTTTTCACTTATTCACAGCAATCACCACTGCTCATATAACACCAGTGAGCCATCTATATATTCACCTTAGGTCAGCTGAATCAATCCAAAGGTCTTGCTTCCTGCACGCCGTGCGCCCCAATGCGCATATCGGCACTCCTTCGTCAGGGGGCGTGAATAGTGAATGTGAGGGGAGGTTAAAATAGTACCCATATCCAATCATTGATGAGCCAGTTGCCGGCGGCCTATGTCACACTCAAATGTCATAGGAGGGCGGAGTCGCGGGTCACATGATCCGCATTGCGCCCACCCATAGAAACGCCGGGATGCGTCGCTAACCCCACTGGAGCATCCAATCAGCGTCAGGGGGCGGTTATAGCCGGATGTTTACATCACATTATAGCGGAAACATCATTGACGCTACAGGGCCCTGACAATGTCAGTCCCATAGGGACACAAAACATAGGGACATTACCCCCCCAACTTAAATCTGCAGCATATGTACTATAATGGTTACATGGAGAAGGTGCACCTGTCATGGAGCATATTCTGAATGTTAATAGATCTCATTTGTATTCTCTGACTTGTGGCAAGAAAAGGGGGTGGGTTTGGGGGAGGTATAAGGAGATCCAGCAGAGGGCTAGGTCAGTGATGCCAAGAGATTCCAGGATCTGAAGTAGGAGGCAATGGTCAACAATGTCGAAGGTGGCATGTAGGCCGAGGAGGAGAAGGACGGGAGTACTGTCGCTTGCCCTTGGCGGTCTGTAGGTTGTTGGTGACTTTGCTTAGAGCTGTTTTGGTGAGGTGGGAGGACTGTTCAGAATGGGCGTGTTGTTCAAGTAGTTTTGAGGTGAAGGGGAGAAGAGATATAGGCGATAGTTAGAAACAGACGATGGGTTGACGGAGGGCTTTTTGAGGATGGGTAAGATCAAGGCATGTTTGAAGAATGAGTGGAAGACGCCAGTAGTAAGTGATAAGTTGAAGAGATGGGTTAGGGTTGGGATGAAGACTGAGGTGAGGCAGGAAATGAGGTGGGATGGGAGTGAGTCATGGGCGCTGGTGGTGAGGTGTGACTTTGACAGGAGAGAGGAGAGCTAATCTTCTGTTATGGGGGAGAAGCAGCACTTGGAAGGAGAGGGCAGTGTAGGTGAGAGAGAAAGCTGTGGTGACAGTGCGTCAAAGTTGTCTCTAATTTTATCAATCTTCTGCTTGAAGAAGGAGGCAAAGACTTCAGCAGATATAAGGGGAGAGGAGGAGGAGTAGGCGAATGGAGTAAAGAATTGAAAGTTTTAAAAAGCTGTTCGGGATTATGGGACAGGGAAGTTATTAGGGATGAGAAGAAGGCTTGTTTTGCGGCAGTGAGTGCGGACTTGACGTTGGTGAGGGACTGCTTGAACAGCGTGAAGTGCTCATTGGAATGAGATTTATTCCATCTCCTCTCGGCAATCCTGGAAGCCTGTCTCAGGTCTTTAGTGAGGGTGGTGTGCCAGGGTTGCCTGTTTGTGCAAGGAGATGTTTTAGAACAATCTGAAAGATATTCCTAGAGAAAATCATTCTGGAAAACATTCTTTAATGTTACAGTTTTACTATAACCAACTTTTTTTTTATCCCATTAGGTGATTTTAATCCAACTCACTGGGGCCTCAAATGGAGGTACAATTGGGCAGGAAGGAATAGCTAAAATTATTATTTCACCTAATGACAATCCCTATGGAACTATTTCATTTTACAAGACTGTGTACAAGATTCAGGAACCATTGGAGAAAAGTTCTTTTGCAAATATTACAATCAGAAGGAGGTCTGTACAGGTTTTCTATTATTGATATATTGTTGCTTGCTGTGGCTAGAATGTGAGGACTAGTTTAGCTTTCTCGTTTGTACTTGGGGATCAGCATGAAGAGTTTTACTTCTTGGTTCTGTATATTTGTGTATGGGAGGAGTGGGACAGATAAAACTGGAGATGGCATTCAGAAGAAAAATAATTTTTACACTGAGGGTTGGTTATTCAGGAACTTTTTGTTATGTTATCATGCTACATTAAAATTCAAGATTTGTGTCCATAAAACAGGTGTCTTTTTTTACTTTAATGTTCTCAAGTATCTGGGCTTATGTAGGAAAGCCTAATTTTTTACACAAATGGCTAAATTGTATTTATGTTTTGATTCTTATATTGTTGTAGTTTAGTTTACTGGAACTTTTAATAAACCATTCAATGGTAACTATTGCTGTTTTATCTGCATGTACTGTTTTGTAATATTGCTGTTTTTGTTTCTCTTCAGTGGAGGGCGATTTGGCCTTTTACAGTTACTATACAGCACCACCGAGATGGATGTGGTTGGTGTTGCAGTTGGAGAAGGACAGGACATGTTGTTATACTATGAATCACCAGTCTCTGCAATCCCATTAGTATCATCAAGAACTGCTGTTAATATTTCCTTAGACAGAAACCCACTTCAGGCCTGTGCCATTGCTTGTCTTAAAAACCAAGTGTGCTCATCTTTTTCTTTTAGCAATGTTTCTGGCAATCTTCAATGTTTCTGGATCACAGCGCTATCATATCAACTTACTAACAGTACACAGTTCTGGACATATAAGAAGAACAGTACCAGTGTGTCTGTGCTGTTTAGCTCACAAGCCACTGCCGGCAGCGATTATGAAACTGTTACAGGGCAGTGGTTCACGATGTCGGAGGGAGAAGAGTTTGCTAATATCACAGTTTCAATACTAACTGACAGTTTTCCAGAATTGGATGAAAGATTCATTGTGTCCCTTCTAGATGTCAGGTTACTAAACATTTCTACCAGCTTACAG
Organism: Allobates femoralis; assembly: GCA_033576535.1. Classification (NCBI taxonomy): domain Eukaryota; kingdom Metazoa; phylum Chordata; class Amphibia; order Anura; family Aromobatidae; genus Allobates; species Allobates femoralis. The sequence continues at coordinate 755,078,746 of JARQOC010000003.1, read as the reverse complement.
AATATGCCAACAATTGGTCAGCCAAACACCTCAGTGGTTGTAATTATGATGAATGGAGATGCTTTTGGGGTGTTTGTTATTTACATTCGAAGTCCAAATGCCACTGAAGGCGGGCACTATGTAGAAGTACAGGAGCAACCGCAGACCATGGTCCAGCTGGTAATAGAGCGCCGAGAGGGCAGTCTCGGACAAGTGTTAGTTGAATGGGGAATCATTGGAGGAAAAGCATCCAGAAATGAAGATTTCAAAGCAGATGGAGAACTGTTAATTTTTGTTGAAGGTACTGTTCTCAGTCTTTATGATGCAACCTAAAGCATCACTCCAATGTTTCTTTGTTGTTTTTTTCAGCACTACAGTGGTGCTTTAAATGTAAGCCCCCTTCCCATTTTCCTATACTCACCCTTGAATGGCTTCACTTTTTACCAACACTACTGCGGTCCCACAGCACCATCTTGTGACCTTCTAAGTGTCTGGAAATCACAAGTTATGTCACAAGTTCCCAATGCATCTCTATGAGAACAAGAACAAGGCTAGAATGAGGCTCTCATAGAAATGAATTAAGTTGTGACTTCTGGTTCGCTCTAGAAAATAATGACGCTGCCAGCAGGTCATAAATTTACCAGAGATTGACCGGAGCAGCAGCTAAAGAAGATTAAGCTTTCGGAAGGTGAGTATATCGCAGGGCTCAGGGAGCCTACATTTAAAGCACCACTCCTGTGGTGCAATAAAAAAATGCTGGAGTGGTGCTTTAAGGGTGTCGGCCATTTATCTATTACCAAGTACTGTATTTAAAGTGAACTTGTCGCATTGGAAATGCAGGCCAATCTGCAGGCAGCATGACATAAGACAGGAGAAACTGAGCAGTTTATAGATTTGTGGGATTTCAGCGTTCTAATAATTTATATTTTTGATAATTCTGGGCTTTGCAGTAAAATGGCAATCTTACTTGGTGACTTAGAGCCTTCTTGTAAAGGTCTGAGCACAGAACTAGCTATGTATCACTAGAGTGGAAAGCTCAAAGTGAGCAGAGATCAGAATGAATAAAACTTAGATTTACCAAATATTTTCCCATAAAACTAGATATCAGCCTACTCAGCTTCTCCTGCCCCCTTTCGATTTGACTGTATTTGCACTGAGATAGGTCTGTTTTGCATTATTATATATTATATTGATACTGTATCAACCGTGATGGGCAGAGAACATTTTGCTGCTATATATTACATTTCAATTTATGGTAACAACAGAAATTGAGGATAAAGGTATATCCAGGATTGTAAAACATGTCTGTTTCTTCATGTCACGGCACTGCCTTGTCATAATCCTATTTAATATGCTAGTGTCCATAAGGATCTGAGGAGATGGTGCATTTTGACCCTTTGATCATGATCCGTGATGTCCTTCTAACTGTGCTCACTCCCTTTTGTTAGCACATACACCGCTATGGGGAAAGAGCTCTGTTTTTAGGAGGATCGCTCCCTCTGTCATCCCATTAGCTCCCCACAACAAGATTACAAAAGATGTTGAAATTGCAGCCAAAAGTCTAACAATGTACAAAGGCTTCCTGCTAATATAACACTGACTGGCTGGGTAAATGCACTGCACTACTTACCGTATATACTCGTGTATAAGCCGACCCGTATATAAGCCGACCCCCCTACTTTTGCCCCCAAAACCTGGGAAAACCTATTGACTCGTGTATAAGCCGAGGGGGACCCCAGCACAAGTATACAGCCCCCAGCAATGTGGTATACAGTAGCCTCCCCAGTGGTAGTATACAGCAGCCCCAGAGGTATATACAGCAGCCCCAGTGGTAGTATACAGCAGCAGCCCCAGTGGTATATACAGCAGCAGCCCCAGTGGTAGTATACAGCAGCCCCAGAGGTATATACAGCAGCAGCCCCAGTGGTAGTATACAGTAGCCCCAGAGGTATATACAGAAGCCCCAGTGGTAGTATACAGAAGCCCCAGAGGTAGTATACAGCAGCCCCAGAGGTAGTATACAGCAGCCCCAGAGGTATATACAGCAGCCCCAGTGGTAGTATACAGCAGCCCCAGAGGTATATACAGCAGCCCCAGTGGTAGTATACAGCAGCCCCAGAGGTATATACAGCAGCCCCAGTGGTAGTATACAGCAGCCCCAGAGGTATATACAGCAGCCCCAGTGGTAGTATACAGAAGCCCCAGAGGTAGTATACAGCAGCCCCAGAGGTAGTATACAGCAGCCCCAGAGGTATATACAGCAGCAGCCCCATTGGTAGTATGAAGCAGCAGCCCCCGTGGTATATACAGGCCCCCCCATCAGTATACAGGGCCCCCCCCTTACTGGCCGCAATCCTGTAAAAGAATACATTAGTATTCTTATCCCTGCCGCTGTCCCGCCATCGCGCTCCTCCGGCTTCATCCAGCGTCTTCCGGCTTCCTCCTCTGGAAGAAGACGGATGAAGCCGGAGGAGCGCGATGGCGGCGGGACAGCGGCAGCGGGACAGCGGCAGGGATAAGTATACTAATGTATTCTTTTACAGGATTGCGGCCAGTAAGGGAGGGGCCTGTATACTGATAGGGGGGTTACTGTATACAATGTACAGTATACAGTGACTCGCGTATAAGCCGAGGGGGGACTTTTCAGCCCAATTTTTGGGCTGAAAAACTCGGCTTATACGCGAGTATATACGGTATGTCACTGTAATCATTCTGAACCTTGCATGGTGAATGTCCCCAAAAAAATGGAGTAAAACAAGGTTAGATTTTTTGTATCATTCCACTTACCACAGAATGAAATACAGAAGTGATGAAAAAGTGTAAAGTACCCAAAATATTGTACCAGTGAAAACAATAGTTTGTCCCACAAACTAAGACAGCAAACAACAATGTACATGGAAAAATAAAAAAAAAGTCTCACAAACAAAACCAAAAAAATAAATGTTTTCTTTCAAGTGATTTTAGAGTGATAAAGCTATCAATTTAGGTGAGCACCTAAAACATGCTCTCCCTCTTAACTGTCTGCTTTCCTAATTATATTAGTATTTACTAAAGGACTCTGACCTAGGTAACGGTCAAAGCAAGTTCCTGTTTATTGTTTAACACATCGTACTTTTATACCCAAGAATACATCACAATATCAGGGAGGGGTCTGCCCCCAAGAGTCACTCATGATTGGATCGGGGATCTAGACATCATAATCATTAGTCTTAGGATACATTCCCTACTCTGTCTGCAGTGAGCATGTGTGCTCCGAGAACAAACACTTCCTCCTTCAATCACATGGGTGTGATGTTACAGCAGGTCCTATCAACACAGGTCTCCCATCCTGCTCTCTGTACAGAAAGAGATCTCCAGACTCCAGTTTAGTAAAGGACTAATGATATCTAGGCCACGTGATTGAATGAGGAAGTGTGGGATAGCACTGAAGCTTTCTGAGAGGGGGATAGAGAGCTGCTCACTCAGCCATGATGTATTCACCCCTATGGGAGTGGTGACTGGTAAGGACCAGTTAATGAATAACTGATTTATATTAATTCTAAACATTATACAAGTGTAACAGGCAGCTTAGTATTATAGTATAGGAGTGCAAAGACTGTACAGTTTTTTTTTTCTCCCCGGAATTCCCCGTTAAGCTCTCATATGGCTCAACTAATGGAAAAATGTTAATCTGGTTCTCTGAATATGGCAATATGGCAACACAAAAACATTCTTTTTTTCATAGTGTTTATTATTAAGAAGCAATAAAACTACATAAATTTGGTATCACTTCATTCTTGCTGACCTACAGAATCAAGTTAACATTTTATTTGTGTAGTATATGAAAGCATAAAATGTAAAATGTTAAATACCAACAGCAGAATTGCTGTTTTTTTCCATTCCTTTCCATAAAGAATTAGTAAAAGTCAGGCATTAGATTATATAAACCCCTAAATGGTGCAACTCAAAAATACCACTTATCCCACAAAAAAGCCCTTATTCAACTATGTCGCAGAAAAAAGGGGTTCCTGGGATGTAAGAATGAAAAAAAAAAAACGAATGAAAAAAACTGTGTGCGCGTTAAGGCCACATTAGGGTTGGTTTGTAAAGAGTTAATGATTGCTGCGGAAATCTTGTTGAAACAAATATCTGACTATTGTAAATTGTGGAGGGCTTCTATAAAGGAGAGCACAGGAGCCAAAGAGGTAAGGGGGCCATTTCTACCTCTAAAACAGGTGGAATTGTCCATTACAATAAGCTATTCGACTGTAAATGTTATTCTTGAATGGGAGCCCTCTTCTATCTGTCTGCTAGTGACTAATCCTAGTTATTAATATGAATGAGGTTCACTAAATAGAATTTACATTGTTCTATGACAATTTGAGCGATGCACTCACACTTTGTTAAGAGGATTATCAATAGAATCTACCGTATGTCCCTTCTTAAAATTCTTCATTAAGGGTAGTTTTAAATTTTGTACAGCCCCTTTAACATACTGGGATTTTAATCAGTATAGTTGGTTAAGAGGTTGAAAAATGTATAACTCTCTGACTTGGATTTTATGAACAATTCAGAAATTGGTCAATTCATATCGATAATTTTGTGTTTTTTGTAGGTGAAACAAGCAAAGTGGTAACAGTTCTCATACTGGATGATACAGTTCCCGAGGAAGATGAAAGTATTGTAGTTGGGCTAACATATACAGAAGGAGGGAGCCGTATACTTCCTAGCGCCAACACAGTTACCATAGTCATTTTAGCAAATGATAATGTTGCCGGAAGCATTGGTTTTCAAACGGCTTCAAGATCCGTAATTGGTCGAGAAGGTATGGTCTATTCTGTTTGCTGACTTAGACATGTAAGTAGAAGTAAGGCTGAATTCACAATAATAAGTCCCTGACACACCATTTATGGATATGCAAAGCTTTCTGGACGTCATTTTTTGTCACTTAAATGCCGCTACTTTTGGTTAAACATAATTTTTTCAGTAAGCTTTCAGGTATCAGTCATGAAACATGCCAAATACAGAGTTGTTAAATCTATATACCATTACAGAGTTGATAAACTTGATTTATTTATTTATTTATTTATACAGTATATATATATATATAAGTATGTATATATATATATATATATATATCTATATATATATATATAGATATATATATATAGATATATATATATAGAGAGAGAGAGAGATAAATATCTATATCTATATATATGCAGCCCCTGGAAAAAATTATGGAGTCACCTGGCTCGGAGGATGTCCATTCAGTTGTTTAATTTTGTTGAAAAAAAGTGGATCACAGACATGGCACAAAACTAAAGTAATTTCTAATGGCAACTCTCTGCTTTGAAGAAACACTAGCAGAAATCTTGAAAAAAAAAGTGCTAGCCAGTAATGGTTACTTTTGTAGACCAAGCAAGGGAAAAAATTATGGAATCACTCAATTATGGGGTAAAAATTATGCAAACACCCAGTAAATTTTCATTCCCAAGACTAACACCTGCATCAAATAAGATCTGCTTGTTAGTCTGCATCTAAAAAGAAGTGATCACACCTTTGAGAGCTGTTGCACCAAGTGGACTGACATGAATCATGGCTCCAACACGAGAGATATCAATTTATACAAAGGACAGGATTATCAAACTCTTAAAAGAGGGTAAATCAACATGCAATATTGCAAAATATGTTGGTTGTTCACAGTCAGCTGTTTCTAAAATCTGGTCCAAATACAAACAACATTTAAAGGTTGTTAAAGGGAAACATACTGGTAGACCAAGGAAGATATCAAAGCATCAAGACTGGAAACTTAAAGCAATATGTCTCCAAAACAGGAAATGCACAACAAAACAAATGAGGAACGAATGGGAGGAAACTGGAGTCAATGTCGGTGACCGAACTGTAAGAAACCGCCTAAAAGAAATGTGATTTACATACAGAAAAGCTAAGCAAAAGCCATCATTAACTCCTAAATAAACAAACAAGATTACAATGGGCTAAGGAAAAGAAGTCGTGGACCGTGGATGACTGGATGAAAGTCATATTCAGTGATGAATCGCGAATCTGCATTGGGCAAGGTGATGATGCTGGAACTTTTGTTTGGTGTCATTACAGTGAGTTTTATAAAGATGACTACCTGAAGAGAACATGCAAATTTCCACAGTCATTGATGATATGGGGTTGCATGTCAGGTAAAGGCAATGTCATGGCCTGCAAATAGTCCGGATCTCAATCCAATTGAAAATCTTTAGTGGAAGTTGAAGGAAATGGTCAATGACAAGGCTCCAACCTGCAAAGCTGATCTGGCAACAGCAATCAGAGAAAGTTGGAGCCAGATTGATGATGAGTACTGTTTGTCACTCATTAAGTCCATGCCTCAGAGACTGCAAGCTGTTATAAAAGCCAGAGGTGGTGCAACAAAATACTAGTAATGTATTTGAGTGTTGTTTTGTTTGTTTGTTTGTCATGATTCCATAATTTTTTCTCAGAATTGAGTGATTCCATAATTTTCCCCTGCTTGGTGTACAAAAGTAACCATTACTGGCTAGCATATTTTTTTTCAAGATTTCTTCTAGTATTTCTTCAAGGCAGAGAGTTGCCATTTGAAATGACTTTAGTTTTGTGCCATGTCCGTGATCTGCTTTATTTCAACAAAATTATAAAACAACTGAATGGACATCTTTTGAGCCAGGTGATTCCATAATTTTTGCCAGGGGTTGTATATATATTATATATATTATATATACCGTATATACTCGTGTATAAGCTGACCCGTGTATAAGCCGACCCCCCTACTTTTGCCCCCAAAACCTGGGAAAAGCTATTGACTCGTGTATAAGCCGAGGGTGGACCCCAGCACAGGTATACAGCCCCCAGCAGTGTGGTATACAGGCCTCCCCAGTGGTAGTATAAAGCAGCCTCCCCAGTGGTAGTATACAGCAGCCTCCCCAGTGGTATATACAGCAGCCTCCCCAGTGGTATATACAGCAGCCCCAGAGGTATATACAGCAGCCTCACCAGTGGTAGTATACAGCAGCCTCCCCAGTGGTAGTATACAGCAACCTCCCCAGTGGTAGTATACAGCAGCCTCCCCAGTGGTAGCATACAGCAGTCTCCCCAGTGGTAGTATACAGCAGCTCAAAAACTCGGCTTATACATGAGTATATACGGTGTATATATACCGTATATATATATATATATATATATATATACGGTATATATATATATGTACCTTATATACTCGTGTATAAGCCTACTTTTTCAGCCCAAAAATTGGGCTGAAAAGTCCCCCCCTCGGCTTATACACGAGTCATATACTTTTGTGTGAAGTGGGGGCTGTGTCCGGGAGCAGGAGGAGGCTGGAGGAGGTGGGGGAAGGCTGTAATATGAGCGGCTCGTCACGTGGAGCCGCTCATAACTTATTCATGATATGTACTGCATCCCCCGCCCATCCACGGGGGGAGCAGTGCATATCGCATTACAGGCTCCCCATCACAGTATGGCGCCCCCCGCCACAGTAAGGCCTCCCCATGCTGCCGCTGCTCACTGTACAATGCATACTGTTATTAGCTCTCACCCACCGGCGGATCGCTCAGTGCATCCTCCCTCCACCCTGCGTGTCATGTGACCGGCTGGTGACGTCATCGCAGTGAGCCCCGGTCACAGGACAAGGAGCAGGAAGGAGGGAAGATGCACAGCCAGGAGCAGTCCGCCAGCGGGTGAGAGCTAATAACACTGTATTTATTGCACAGTGAGAAGCGGCAGCATGGGGGTGTTCCATACTGTGAGGGGGAGCCTGTATACCAGGGATGGGGTCCTGTATTCACTGTGCTGGGAGCTGTATACACTGTGCTGGGAGCTGTATACACTGTGCTGGGAGCTGTATACACTGTGCTGAGGACTGTATACACTGTGCTGAGGGCTGTATACACTGTGCTCAGGGCTGTATTGTATACACTGTGCTCGGGGCTGTATACACTATGCTGAGGGCTGTATACCTGTACTGAGGGCTGTATACCACACTGCTGGGGGCTGTATACCTGTGCTGAAGGCTGTATACCACACTGCTGAGGACTGTATACCTGTGCTGGAGTCCACCCTCGGCTTATACGCGAGTCAATAAGTTTTCCCAGTTTTTGGGGGCAAAAGTAGGGGGGTCGGCTTATACACGGGTCGGCTTATACACGAGTATATACGGTATATATATATGTATATATATACATACAAGAAGAAAGGTAAATAAAGCCAGCTCAGATCCTCTGCACAGAGAAAGCAAGGATTGGAGACGTTCCTATGACAAATGTGAACAAGGTCCAGCAAGGAATCCAGGTGGTGCTTCTTTTCATTTAAAATTTAAGTGGTAAAAAGGGTCACATCTTCACACTGGTAGCAGGTAATCCATACAGGGAGTTTCCCTTAGGGCCGCTTTACACGTCGCAATATCGTTCCGATATTGCATGCGATCTCACGGGAGTGCGCACGTTTTTGAAACTTGTCCAAGATCGTATAGTAGAATAGTAGATGTCACACAGGGAGATATCGCCAGGCAACCCAACTACGATGTAGTACGCCCCTTTTCCACGTTGTGTATGAGCAACCCAGGGAACGACCATTTAACATTGGAGTGAATAGTGGAAGTTGCGCTCCAAATCGTAGTTGTGCTGTCACACAGCACGATCATGCCACATCGCATATACAATATCGTACAGTTGAAGGGCTTGCACAATCTTCATGCAATATCGTATTTAGGTTGTTTTCGCGTCACATTGTCCATTTACATGACACAACGCACAAAAGATATCAACTGCAACGGCCACACCACGTGGCTTTTTATCGATGTTGCATTGCGATATCGCAACGTGTAAAGCGGCCACTACAGACAATGCGTTTGTACACTTTTTAATGTGTCTTCATCATTAAAAAGTTACATTTTAAATGAAAAGAAGCACTAGCTGGATTCCTTGCTAGACCCTGTTCTCTCACACACACACACACACACACACACACATATATATTATACATCAGTCTTTGCAAAGTTTCAAGTATTTCTGCTATACAGATTCAGTACTGCAATATCTTGTTTGCCCTAGGGATGCAGTTTACGTGCAGTTCAGTACCTCTGTAAGGCTGCCTTCACACCTCGGTGCAGTCCGGTCCGGGGCTGTCAGGCTTTGAACCTGACAGCCCCGGACCGGATCAGCACACAGAACCGGAGGGCCAGATGTGCCCTCCGGTCCTGTATGCAGCCGGATGGCTATAATTGCAGCTGCTGATTTTTCAAGATCCTGAAACAACAGCAGCGTGCGGCCGCCGGTATCCAGTTCTCGGATTCGCCCGGACCGGTGCAATCCTGCCCCATAGGCTCCCATGTTAGGGAGAACCGGATTGCCTCGGATCCAGGACAATCCGGAACAATCCGGGGAAATCCGGGATCCAGCTTTTTGGGGTGATTTTTCTCCCCGGACACAAAAACGTTGCAAGCAACATTTTTGTGTCCGGTGAGAATAATCCGAATTCCCCTCGATTCATCCGGAGAGATGGAAACCGGATGGCAGAGAGCTACCATCCGGCTCCATCTGGCCCCATAGGCTACTATACACCGGACAGCCCCGGACCGGACTGCGCCATGGTGTGAAGCCAGCCTTAGAAGCTCTTTTCAACTGCTGCTCAGAAATATCTGTACAATGTATTAATACTGAGTAGGAGAACTTCCTTGAGTACTGAGATGGGAAATATAGAGGCTCAGAGTGGGGAAGGACTGTACACACAGCAAATAAAGAAATAACTTTTAACTTATAGTTGTATTTTATTAGGGTTATTTAAAAATCCAGGTGTGGATTGGTGAATACAAACAGTGCTTTATGACGTGCAACCCACCCCCCATACATATACAGACAAACAATAGTCCATGTGATATGTACCCCACGGAGTTCTAATGGTGTTGGACACTCCAGTAAACTTTTACAACGGGTTTTATGGAGTTGGCCTCCCAGACACAATACGTATCAAAAGGAACCACCACCCAACCCAGTCGTTGGTTAAGTCAGTTAGTCTCGTATTCAAGTCTTTTCCTGGTGCCCTATTGTATCAGTCACCTATAACTCCTGTTCAGAGGTCCTAAAGTCACATAGACCTAGTATTCATCGATTATTTCCATAAATATGGTTATCTTTTCCCTGCCCTTTTTCCCTGGGCAGGGAAAAAGATAACCATATTTATGGAAATAATCGATGAATACTAGGTCTATGTGACTTTAGGACCTCTGAACAGGAGTTATAGGTGACTGATACAATAGGGCACCAGGAAAAGACTTGAATACGAGACTAACTGACTTAACCAACGACTGGGTTGGGTGGTGGTTCCTTTTGATACATATTGTGTCTGGGAGGCCAACTCCATAAAACCCGTTGTAAAAGTTTACTGGAGTGTCCAACACCATTAGAACTCCGTGGGGTACATATCACATGGACTATTGTTTGTCTGTATATGTATGGGGAAGGGTTGCACGTCATAAAGCACTGTTTGTATTCACCAATCCACACCTGGATTTTTAAATAACCATAATAAAATACAACTATAAGTTAAAAGTTATTTCTTTATTTGCTAGATGAAATGTAAAAATAACTAGGAAACTGCAAATCGGTGATTTACTTAAGGACTGTACACACATTACTTAATAGAAATGTACAGATTTTATAAGCAGCAGTTGAAAGGATTTTATGAAGAAGCTTACACTGTTAGTGTTTAGGAAGAAGTAAGGCAAAATAAGGTAATGATATGCTACATATTACAAATGCTCATAACTTTACATAGGTTTATCAATAATTAGATACACAAAATAGTTTAGTTACTCTTAGAAGCTAGGTTTACATCTCTTTTGCAAGATTTAATCTCTCATGCATCTTTGGATGGGCAGTAGTTTTAAATTGTGAAAAAGTTAAATATTTTACTAATATCTTGTTGAATGCTTCCTCTCTTCTTTGCACTAAAATCTGGTCCTTATTTAATTTTAACAGGACATATAGGAAAAACTCTTTGCAACCATGATGTAAACCTAGCAGTCCATTTTCTAAACCGAGTGTTCTACTTTGTAAACCTAGCATTTAACTTTAATCCTTTGTTAACATGTCCTCAGTCATTTTAACGTTTTTCATTTTATCTTACAATGTTAATTTTATATATGCTTTATGTTTATTGTGTCTAATGAAGGTGAAAAACTGCAGTTCAATGTAATACGGACACCTCCTGGCCGAGGCAACGTGACTGTTTACTGGAAAATTGTTGGACAACATATAGGACTGAACTTTGAAAACAGCACAGGATTTATTGTCTTTCCAGATGTAAGTGGACATTTATGTTTATCTGGGTGATATAGCGGAATATTAGTTATTTTACTGTCTGTTAGTAATTTATTGGATAACTCTTGTTGTTTTATGAAATAACATGTACAGTTAGGGCCAGAAATATTTGGACAGTGACACAAGTTTTGTTATTTTAGCTGTTTACAAAAACATGTTCAGAAATACAATTATATATATAATATGGGCTGAAAGTGCACACTCCCAGCTGCAATATGAGAGTTTCCACATCCAAATCGGAGAAAGGGTTTAGGAATTATAGCTATGTAATGCATAGCCTCCTCTTTTTCAAGGGACCAAAAGTAATTGGACAATGGGCTCTAAGGGCTGCAATTAACTCTGAAGGCGTCTCCCTCGTTAACCTGTAATCACTGAAGTAGTTAAAAGGTCAGGGGTGGATTCCAGGTGTGTGGTTTTGCATTTGGAAGCTGTTGCTGTGACCAGACAACATGCGGTCAAAGGAACTCTCAATTGAGGGGAAGCAGAACATCCTGAGGCTGAAAAAAAAGAAAAAATCCATCAGAGAGATAGCAGACATGCTTGGAGTAGCAAAATCAACAGTTGGGTACATTCTGAGAAAAAAGGAATTGACTGGTGAGCTTGGGAACTCTAAAAGGCCTGGGCGTCCACGGATGACAACAGTGGTGGATGATCACCGCATACTTTATTTGGTGAAGAAGAACCCGTTCACAACGTCAACTGAAGTCCAGAACACACTCAGTGAAGTAGGTGTATCTGTCTCTAAGTCAACAGTAAAGAGAAGACTCCATGACAGTAAATACAAAGTGTTGACATCTAAATGCAAACCATTCATCAATTCCAAAAATAGACAGAGTTAAATTTGCTGAAAAACACCTCAAGAAGCCAGCTCAGTTCTGGAAAGGTATTCTATGGACAGATGAGACAAAGATCAACCTGTACCAGAATGATGGGAAGAAAAAAGTTTGGAGAAGAAAGGGAACGGCACATGATCCAAGGCACACCACATCCTCTGTAAAACATGGTGGAGGCAACGTGATGGCATGGGCATGCATGGCTTTCAATGGCACTGGGTCATTTGTGTTTATTGATGACATAACAGCAGACAAGAGTAGCCGGATGAATTCTGAAGTGTACCGGGATATACTTTCAGCCCAGATTCAGCCAAATGCTGCAAAGTTGATTGGACGGCGCTTCATAGTACAGATTGACAATGACCCCAAGCATACAGCCAAAGCTACCCAGGAGTTCATGAGTGCAAAAAAGTGGAACATTCTGCAATGGCCAAGTCAATCACCAGATCTTAACCCAATTGAGCATGCATTTCACTTGCTCAAATCCAGACTTAAGAACCCACAAACAAGCAAGACCTGAAGGCTGCGGCTGTAAAGGCCTGGCAAAGCATTAAGAAGGAGGAAACCCAGCGTTTGGTGATGTTCATGGGTTCCAGACTTAAGGCAGTGATTGCCTCCAAAGGATTCGCAACAAAATATTGAAAATAAAAATATTTTGTTTGGGTTATGTTTTTTTTGTCCAATTACTTTTGACCTCCTAAAATGTGGAGTGTTTGTAAAGAAATGTGTACAATTCCTACACTTTGTATCAGATATTTTTGTTCAACCCTTCAAATTAAACGTTACAATCTGCACTTGAATTCTGTTGTAGAGGTTTCATTTCAAATCCAATGTGGTGGCATGCAGAGCCCAACTCGCGAAAATTGTGTCACTGTCCAAATATTTCTGGCCATAACTGTATAATACATCTCAATGTCAGCACATTTATTTGTCAACTTAGATGGTGGCCCGATTCTAATGCATCGGGTATTCTAGAAAAAGAAACCACAGGGACAAGGGGGCAAAGAGAGCACCGGGTGGGCAAAGGGGGCGCAGGGGGCAGTGACACCCTCCCAATGTGATAGAAAGGGGTGCAGAGAGAGGGAAGGGGGGCAGAGAGATGAAAGGGGGGAGCAGAGAGAGTGAAGGGTTCCAGAGAGATGGAAGGTGGGAAAAAAAGCAAGGGGGCAAAGAGAGCACAGGGGGCAGGGTGGGAAAAGAGAGGGCAGAGGGGCAAATAGAGTGCAGGGGCACAGGATAGAGAGAGCACAGGGGGGCCTAAAAGACCACAAGGTGGGGAATGAGAAGGCAGGGAGGCAAAGACAGCACAGGGGGTGGGGGAGGTGGGCAGAGAGCGCAGAGTGGCCAAAGAGAGGGCAGGGGGCAAAGATAGCACAGGTCAGGGAGGGAAAAGATAGTGCAGGGTGGACAAAGAGAAGGCGGAGGGGCAAAGAGAGCACATGGTGGGCAAAGGGAACGCAGGGGGCCAAAAAGAGTGCTTGGTGGGCAAAAAGCGTAGGGGGGACAAAGAGAGAACTGGGGGAGTAGTAATGCTCCCATCTAGTATCAAATCTAAGTACAATGTATTTGTCAAGTGTAAAGGAAATTAAAGAAAAATAGTTTAAAATCAATGTCCCCGACAGTGTTGATGGCTTTTAAAAGCATATAGTATCAATCATGTGGATGAGATTTTAACAAATTTTATCTACAAGTTGCAGAGATTTTTTACGTGAATTTTCACACCTTGCAAAGTAAATAGGGGAAAACCATGATGAAATCCATCTTAAATCTGCAGCAAATTCTTCTTGCTACATATGTGGATTTTACCATAGTCTGCCACAGATTTAAAGTGAAATTTTCTGCTGGATTTACATTGAGAAAATCTGCCATTTTTTAAAAACTTTGCATAAGTAATTCCTTAATTACAGTTGAAGTAAATCTGAAGATGTGTATTTTATTCCTTACTAGGGGTCACTGAACTCAAGTTTTACTGTTCATCTGCTGGACGATCAGATTCCTGAAGAGAGAGAAGAATACCAAATTGTCCTATACAATGTCATAACTCAAGGTAAAAATGTGATAACTTATAGATTGGACCACCACCATAACATACTAGTGCATCAAAATGATTTAAAATATCTTCAAAAATCAATGTAAATTGCCATGTTTAAGGGCGTTTCTGGAAGACCTGAAACACAACATCCCTTCATCGTGACTGCTTTAATTTTCTGAAATAATGACCTATGTGTTTTCATTGGCTGTAAGCCATAATCATCAGTATTTACAGAAATAAACACTTGAAATACATTACTCTGTTTGTAATAGAAATACATTACTCTGTTTGTAATGACACTATATAATTATACATTTCACTTTTACTGAATTATTGAAATAAATTAACTTTTTGATGATATTCTAATTCATTGAGATGCACTAGTATACGTTAAGTCTGTAATTCAAAAACTTATTTTCACTTGATCGCCCCTTTAATGAGTCCAGCTAGAGTTGTACTCAGAAAATGCTAATATTTAATATCATGCAGTAAAACTTTCAATATAGCGCCATTTGGTTTTAAAGCAAATAAATCAGCCCAGAGACATAGCTAGAGGTTCAGCTCAGGGAAAGCAAAACTTTTGAGTGGCCCTCTAACTAGTAAAGCATGTTTACAAGTATGGTATCGGACCCTAAGTGGTCATGCAAATGACTATATTTTCACTTTGTATGGGGGCCCTCTTAGTAGCCCCCATTATTTATGCATGTCTTCTTAGTAGCCTCACTATTTGAGGACCCCAATGGGAGTCCACACTACTAATGAGGACCCCATTAGTAGCCCCATATATTTATGAAGACGCCTTAGTAGCCCCCACAATTTATGCAGGCCCCCTTATTGGCCCTCAAACATAATTGCCATCAGACAATATTAAAATAATGAAAATAAAAATCAAATAATCACGTAACTCCAGCGAGTACTGTGGTAGGTCCCGAGCAGACCGTCTCGGTGACGTCATCGTGCCACAACACATCACCAGAACCACTGTAAGTCAGTACATTAATGCATCACCAGAACCAGATATTGAGTGTACATAAAAAGGATTTGGAGAGTTTCTCCTTCAAAAAATTTATGTGAACACACATAAACATACACAGCTTTTAGAGTAGAAACGCTACAAAATCCTTTGCATAATCTCAAAACCAAGTTTTGAGGACTTTTCAACATTAGCATTAATCATATTATGGAATGCTATATGATCAAAACCGCTGTAAGGACGTGAATGCAGGAGCAGAACCACTGTTAGCATACGAATAGATCACTAGAACCACCGTCAGTACAGAAATACATCATCAAGTGCCACGCATGTGACTGGCGTGGCTGGTAAATGCTGCTCTACTCACTGTGGTCACCACTCTGCTCTTCTCAGCATTGGTTTGTCTCTCTGAGCTGCCTCCTGTAGCCTTTTCAACTCTGCTGCATCCTCCTGCTGCTGGTGAGTTCCATCTGGCTATAAGTAATATGGGAAAGGAAACGGTGTTCACCAGTCCGCGCTGCCAGGATCCACTTATTCCAAGGAAGAAACTCACGATCAGATGTGGTATATTCAAATCCTTTATTGCATCCTACGCGTTTCAGTGCCCTCCTGGCACCTTCCTCCTGAGGAAGGTGCCAGGAGGGCACTGAAACGCGTAGGATGCAATAAAGGATTTGAATATACCACATCTGATCGTGAGTTTCTTCCTTGGAATAAGTGGATCCTGGCAGCGCGGACTGGTGAACACCGTTTCCTTCCCCATATTACTGTGTGATTCCACGTGCAAGTGGTCGGTGGGAGTCCAGCAGCAGCCATCTGGATAAAACACTACATGTCTATATACCAGTTGTGGGTCGCACAACTGAATTAGGTGAGTGGTTCCTTTATACCACCGTACTGTGAGTGTCTAAGTGATAAGGCACTATTGCGCCTCTTGTTCCCCTTCCCCCTTTTTCTTTCATCTGGCTATAAGGGAGCACCTCCAGACTGCAAGAATTTAACCCTGTTGTGTCCTAAAGAGATTAGGTTCTGTGGCCAATCCCATGGCAGCTTGTCTATTTTAGTCTCCTCCTCTCTCCACTGTGGGTCTGTTCTTAAAGAAGCTCTTGTTCTGTTAGCTTGAGAGCTCTCTCTATTTTGTCTGCCCATTTGGACTTAAGTAGCTCTTGTTCTGTTTGCTTCCATCTGTCTGTTCGGTCCATTTAGTTTTTGTTTTGTCTCTCCTGTTTCTCTTGGCTTGACTTCTGTTTGTCCTTGACCTCTAGTCCTCTTTCCATGTCTATGTTTTCCTGTACCTGTGCTCTTTGTCCTGCCCATGAACTGTCTGAGCTTAGTGTTCCATCTCCTGCACCCTGTCCCCCCTGTTGCAGGCCTGGGGACTGCTTTGGAGTAGCACCTGGTGACTACCTGTGGCTCCAGCCTATCCTCACCATCAGAGGCTCTATGAAAAAAAAACAGGTAGCAACTTAGTTATTCCCCTCCAGAATAAGTTTGGCCCATGGCACATTGGGTCTAAACTCACACAGCCATAACACCAAGTTTTGTACAGCAATCAATTGAAGTTTCAAGTCAGCCCCATATACACTTGTATCATGGGAACCTGCAACTCCCAGTTGGTTCTTAATAATAATAAGAAGATACTGGGAGTTGTGATTACAAGACACCATACACCACAATACTGATGAGACGCAGGTGGTATCACAAAAAGATTTACACCCAAATACCTTATAGATGACAACTCCTCTGATTAAAATTGTACATATCTCTTTTGTCTACAAACCATTTCTCATAGAAGAGATGCAATGATAAGATTCCACACCCACAGCTAGTCTCTCTAGACTTCCCTCTTCTTCAGCCTTCAGCAGCACTTCCCAACATGTTTTCCTTAAAAATAAGAGTATCATTATATTTCCCTGTAAATAAAAATATCTCCCATTTTGTGCCCTTGTATAAATAATCGCCCATCACTGTGCTTCCTATGCAAAATATCCCCCCCACTGGCCCTCTCCATAATGTTCCCACACACTTCCTCTCTCTGTAATGTCCCCCTACACTGCCAATCTCCATAGTGTCCCCCACAAACTTCCACTCTCTATCATTTCTACCCCACATAGCCCCTCTCTGTAATGTCTTCAAATTCTCCTTGAGCGCTTATTGATTCCTGCCATATCGTCTCCTACCCTGAATTGTGGTGCTGCCAATAGCAGCAGTGTGATGAGGTCACAGTTTGATGACCTTATCATGCTGCTGTCCAGACGGGGACTGAAAAGAACCCCCTCTGTTCTGCTCATCCTGATGCTACAGCGTTCAACTGTATTCGAGTATGAAAGATGTGAATGCAGTTGTATATAGAAAGATAAGAACTGGAGATCTCTGCAGGCTGCACAACAGCCTTGGGTGGCCATGTGTTGTGCCAGCCTGGCTTATCTACAGTTGTGGCCAAAAGTATTAACACCCCTGCAATTTTGTCAGATAATACTCAGTTTCTTCCTGAAAATCACAAATTCTTTGGTATTATTATCTTCATTTAATTTGTCTTCAATGAAAAAACACAAAAGAGAATGAAGCAAAAAGTAAAACATTGATCATTTCACACAAAACTCCAAAAATGGGCCAGACAAAAGTATTGCCATCCTCAGCCTAATACTTGGTTGCACAACCTTTAGCCAAAATAACTGCGATCAACCGCTTCCGGTAACCATCAATGAGTTTCTTATAAAGCTCTGCTGGAATTTTAGACCATTCTTCTTTGGCAAACTGCTCCAGGTCCCTGATATCTGAAGGGTGCCTTCTCCAAACTGCCATTTTTGGATCTCTCCACAGGTGTTCTATGGGATTCAGGTCTGGACTCATTGCTGGCCACCTTAGAAGTCTCCAGTGCTTTCTCTCAAACCATTTTCTAGTGGTTTTTGAAGTGTGTTTTGGGTCATTGTCCTGCTGGAAGACCCATGACCTCTGAGGGAGACCCAGCTTTCTCAGACTGGGCCCTACATTATGCTGCAAAATTTGTTGGTATTCTTTAGACTTCATAATGCCATGCACACCGTCAAGCAGTCCAGTGCCAGAGGCAGCAAAGCAACCCCAAAACATCAGGGAACCTCTGCCATGTTTAACTGTAGGGACCGTGTTCTTTTCTTTGAATGCCTCTTTTTTTCTCCTGTAAAAAGCTCTACTTTTGTCTCATCTGACCAGAGAACATTCTTCCAAAACGTTTTAGGCTTTCTCAGCAAAGTTTTGGCAAACTCCAGCCTGGCTTTTTTATGTCTCGGGGTAAGAAGTGGGATCTTCATGGGTATCCTACCATACAGTCCCTTTTCATTCAGACGCCGACGGATAGTACGGGTTGACACTGTTGAACCCTCGGACAAGCAGGGCAGCTTGAACTTGTTTGGATGTTAGTCGAAGTACTTTATCCACCATCCGCACAATCTTGCGTTGAAATCTCTCGTCAATTTTTCTTTTCTGTCCACATCTAGGGAGGTTAGCCACAGTGCCATGGGCTTTAAACTTCTTGATTACACTGCGCACGGTAGACACAGGAATATTCAGGTCTTCGGAGATGGACTTGTAGCCTTGAGATTGCTCATGCTTCCTCACAATTTGGTTTCTCAAGTCCTCAGACAGTTCTTTGGTCTTCTTTCTTTTCTCCATGCTTAATGTGGTACACACAAGGACACAGGACAGAGGTTGAATCAACTTTAATCCATGTCAACTGGCTGCAAGTGTGATTTAGTTATTGCCAACACCTGTTAGGTGCCACAGGTAAGTTACAGGTGCTGTTAATTACACAAATTAGAGAAGCATCACATGATTTTTCTAACAGTGCCAATACTTTTGTCCACCCCCTTTTTATGTTTGGTGTGGAATTATATCCAATTTGGCTTTAGAACAATTCTTTTTGTGTTTTTTCATTGAAGACAAAGTAAATGAAGATAATAATACCAAAGACTTTGTGATTGCAATCATTTTCAGGAGGAAACTAAGTATTATCTGACAGAATTGCAGGGGTGTCAATAATTTTGGCCACAACTGTATATCAGCGTGTTCAGGGAAGAGTAGAGTAAAATACAGTCGTACCACTTCAACTCAGATGTCCAGCGCAACGGCCCCCTCTGCATTTTCGGTAGCTGTGCTACTGAACTAGCCTCATCAGATCCAAGAGATCTATTGAATAATTCATGCAGGCTCTGGTGACAGATTCCTTTTAAAGTACAACTAATTAGTTCTCAGTAATGTACAGTATGTTCAGTGCATGCATTAAAAATACTTATCGTTGTTTTCTCCTGCCATTTTCAGCTCTGCTCTAGTCTAGGCCATCCTTCTCCTGGACTAGCCAGCTGACACAATATTTCTGTTTAAACTGACACACACTGTTTCATTGTAAGATTATATATATATACACTGCACACTCTTGAATACAGCTTGAAAGTTTATTATTGTGCCAAAAAACAAGAAAATAGTGGCAAGATCCTTCACGATGGCAACATTATATTCAAATGTTATGTTTCAACTTTACCACCGTCTTTTTCAAGTGGATGCTGAGTATAGAAGAGTAGTTGGTAGTCAGTATGGTACCAGAGGTGTAGATACACTGGATTAAAGGAAAGGCAATGGAGTAGTCAAAATTGCTGTAGGAAGTCCTGATAGGGTATGAAGTCCTAATGGAGTATGGATTTGTGAAAGTGCTGTGCAGCACCTGTGGGAAATCCTGATG
>JARQOC010000003.1:755014590-755047135 GCA_033576535.1 Allobates femoralis | reverse complement strand
TCGAATTTTGAACAATCTGTCAAAATTCGGGTCATTACGGGGAAGGCTGTCAGTGTTGTCCCTAAAGTGGAGAAATTTATGGATGGCGTCGAATCTGTTTCGGGCCATCACTTCGCCGTACACTGGAGTTAGAAAAAACTTATCTGTACTCCAGCATTGGCGCATTTCTGGTCTGTTCACAATCCCCATATGAAGTATCAAACCCCAGTATTTCATAATTTCTCCAGAGTCCACAGGAGTCCAAGAAGAAAAGATGGAATCTGGGTTTTGGACCAGAAACTGTTGGGCGTACAGGTTCGTCTGCTCCACCATGAGCCTCACAAAGTCCTCAGAGAAAAAGACTTTGAAAAAGTCAATTTCCCTGAAGTTTGTGGCCTCAAACAGGATTCCTGATTGGGGAATAAAATCAGGAATCTGTGGAGTGTACCGATCAGGGACGGGGATCCACACAGGGGCCCTGGTGCTAGGTTGGGCATGCCTAGCACCAGGTGGAGGGTTACTCACTGACGGCTGTGGGTCTTCCTCCGACTCCTCTTCTCCAGGCTCAGACTCCTCTTCCTCGGACTCCTCTTCCTCTTCCTCTGGCTCCGGACGATCTCTTGTCCTCCGCCGTCTTCGTGGTGGTGGCGAGTCGGTGTCACTGCTGCAGATTTCACTGTCGGAGGAAGAATGTGAGGAATAGTGGAACGTGGGGTCCACTTCCTCACTGTCAGCATCGGAGGCAAGTATAGCATATGCCTCCTCAGCCGAGTACACCCTTTGTGACGTTGATGAGCGGGACGGGCGGGACGGGCGTGACATGTTGTATGTGCTGTGTGCGTGTGTAAAAAAAAAAAAAAAAGTAAACTTATTAGTGTGCGTGTATGTGAACGTTAACTGGTGTAACTTTCGGGACGACGGTCAGTCAGGGGCGGCGGACGACGACAGTCAGTCAGGGCGGCGGACGACGACGGTCTGTCAGGGGCGGCGGACGACGACAGTCAGGGGCGGCGGACGACGACGGTCAGTCAGGGGCGGCGGACGACGACGACAGTCAGGGGCGGCGGACGACGACGGTCAGTCAGGGGCGGCGGACGACGACGGTCAGTCAGGGGCGGCGGACGACGACGACAGTCAGGGGCGGCGGACGACGGTCAGTCAGGGGCGGCGGACGACGACGACAGTCAGGGGCGGCGGACGACGGTCAGTCAGGGGCGGCGGACGACGACGGTCTGTCAGGGGCGGCGGACGACGACAGTCAGGGGCGGCGGACGACGACGGTCAGTCAGGGGCGGCGGACGACGACGGTCAGTCAGGGGCGGCGGACGACGACAGTCAGTCAGGGGCGGCGGACGACGACAGTCAGTCAGGGGCGGCGGACGACGACAGTCAGTCAGGGGCGGCGGACGACGACAGTCAGTCAGGGGCGGCGGACGACGACGGTCTGTCAGGGGCGGCGGACGACGACAGTCAGGGGCGGCGGACGACGACGGTCAGTCAGGGGCGGCGGACGACGACGACAGTCAGGGGCGGCGGACGACGGTCAGTCAGGGGCGGCGGACGACGACGGTCAGTCAGGGGCGGCGGACGACGACGACAGTCAGGGGCGGCGGACGACGGTCAGTCAGGGGCGGCGGACGACGACGGTCAGTCAGGGGCGGCGGACGACGGTCAGTCAGGGGCGGCGGACGACGACGACAGTCAGGGGCGGCGGACGACGGTCTGTCAGGGGCGGCGGACGACGACAGTCAGGGGCGGCGGACGACGACGGTCAGTCAGGGGCGGCGGACGACGACGGTCAGTCAGGGGCGGCGGACGACGACAGTCAGTCAGGGGCGGCGGACGATGACAGTCAGTCAGGGGCGGCGGACGACGACAGTCAGTCAGGGGCGGCGGACGACGACGGTCTGTCAGGGGCGGCGGACGACGACAGTCAGGGGCGGCGGACGACGACGGTCAGTCAGGGGCGGCGGACGACGACGACAGTCAGGGGCGGCGGACGACGGTCAGTCAGGGGCGGCGGACGACGACGGTCAGTCAGGGGCGGCGGACGACGACGACAGTCAGGGGCGGCGGACGACGGTCAGTCAGGGGCGGCGGACGACGACGGTCAGTCAGGGGCGGCGGACGACGGTCAGTCAGGGGCGGCGGACGACGACGACAGTCAGGGGCGGCGGACGACGGTCAGTCAGGGGCGGCGGACGACGACGGTCTGTCAGGGGCGGCGGACGACGACAGTCAGGGGCGGCGGACGACGACGGTCAGTCAGGGGCGGCGGACGACGACAGTCAGTCAGGGGCGGCGGACGACGACAGTCAGTCAGGGGCGGCGGACGACGACAGTCAGTCAGGGGCGGCGGACGACGACAGTCAGTCAGGGGCGGCGGACGACGACGTCATGTCAGGGGCGGCGGACGACGACAGTCAGGGGCGGCGGACGACGACGGTCAGTCAGGGGCGGCGGACGACGACGACAGTCAGGGGCGGCGGACGACGGTCAGTCAGGGGCGGCGGACGACGACGGTCAGTCAGGGGCGGCGGACGACGACGGTCAGTCAGGGGGCGGACGACGACGGTCAGTCAGGGGCGGCGGACGACGACGGTCAGTCAGGGGCGGCGGACGACGACGGTCAGTCAGGGGCGGCGGACGACGACGGTCAGTCAGGGGCGGCGGACGACGACGGTCAGTCAGGGGCGGCGGACGACGACGGTCAGGGGGCACACTCGTAGGGCGCAGGACAGCGACGGTCAGGGGGTCACTCGGGCCAGGCAGCGGTCGGTCAGGGGGTCACTCGGGCCAGGCAGCGGTCGGTCAGGGGGTCACTCGGGCCAGGCAGCGGTCAGTCAGGGGGTCACTCGGGCCAGGCAGCGGTCGGTCAGGGGGTCACTCGGGCCAGGCAGCGGTCGGTCAGGGGGTCACTCGGGCCAGGCAGCGGTCGGGTTCAGGGGGTCACTCGGGCCAGGCAGCGGTCGGTCAGGGGGTCACTCGGGCCAGGCAGCGGTCGGTCAGGGGGTCACTCGGGCCAGGCAGCGGTCGGTCAGGGGGTCACTCGGGCCAGGCAGCGGTCGGTCAGGGGGTCACTCGGCGCAGCGAGCGGTCACGGCAGTCAGGGGGTGGGTCAACACCGAGCAGACCGGACCGGTGAGAACGAGCTCTGGGGAGGGGGGAGAGAGCAAACTCAGGGGAGGGGGGGAGAGAGCAAACTCAGGGGAGGGGGGGAGAGCAAACTCAGGGAAGGGGGGGGGGGGGGAGAAGACAAAAGGGGAGGGGGGGGGGGGAGAGAGGACAATGGGGAAGGGGGAGGGGGAGAGGACACCAGGGGAGGAGGAGAGGGGTACTTACAATCAACAGCAGCAGCGGCGGTGGCAGCAGCGGCGGCGGCGATCGGCGGTGGCAGCAGCGGCGGCGGCGGCGGCGGCGATCGGCGGCGATCGGCGGCGGGGGGGCTCACACCACGTGGGCACGGTCGGTGGCAGCGGAGGGCTGCAGGGGTGCACGCTCATCAGCGTCCACCGACAGAGTGGAGCTGATGAGCTCGGTGGCCATATTGTGAACATCCCCCTGCACATCTGATTGGAGGGCTTGCATCACATGGATGCTAGCCCCCAATCAGATCGGGGGGGGGGGCACACACACCTCACAGTGCCCCAGCCAATGCCTGATGCTTTGAGCATCAGGCTATGGCCATAATGAAAACATTACACCAATTTCTATTGGTGTAATGTTTCAATCATCACTATTGACTAGTTGTCACTTAACTAGCCAATCGGAGGGCTCCTAGCCACGGGGGGGGGGAAATCCCCTCCCGTGGGGTCATCTAGAGGTTGTCCCCTATCTGCGGCTCTATTAACCCTTTCGTGAACCCGGTTAATAGAGCCGCAGCAAGGGGGAAACCGCGATGACGCAGCGTATGCGCCATCGGGCGGGAACGGTGATGTTTCCATGGCGCATACGCTGCGCGCCCGGGCGGGAAGGGGTTAAGAATCTCAAATAAATAGTAAAGAAGACACAACACACTTGGAAAAAATTTTAGAAATAAAAACACAAACACATTTCTGGATTCCATCTTTATCACTCCCTCATACCCATCTTAGATCCTCTGTATTGTCTTCTCTTCCCTGGCCACGATGCACGCTCAGCTCTGCTACATCAGAGGTCACGGTGATGAACAAAGCATCCTATGCTTGCAAGCTCTGAACACCGAATGACTGAGCCAGTAGCTGCAGCACGGGAAGTAGTGACACACTGTGGTCACCCGAGGACACTGTTGCCATTATAACTCCTAACTATGGCACCTGTGTCTTTGGGTGACCTCAGTTATTCCATGCTTACCCAGCCACAGCACGCGGCTCATTCATTCATTGTTCATAGCCTGTGGGGACAGGACTCACTGAGGTCACCCGAGGACACCGGTGCCATAGTAACTGCTGCTACTATGGTACCGGTGTCCTCAGGTAACCTCAGTGAGTCTTGTCCCTGCGGGCTACAAACAATGAATGAATGAGCTACATGCTAGAGCCTGGTAAGCAGGGAGTAACAGAGGTCACCCAAGGACACAGGTACCATAGTCACCGCAACCTAGTGGTGACTATGTCAACGATGTCCTTGGGTGACGTCAGTGTGTCACCACTTACCCTGCCGCAGCTCTCAGCTCAGTTATTCAGTGTTCAGAGGCTGCATGGATAGGATGCTTTGTTCTTTACCCGCATCCTCTGTCTGATGAAGCAGAGCTGAGAGTGCATCGTGGTCAGCAGCGCCCCATTTTTCTTTTGTTTTAGCAGAGAGGAGACGTCACAGAGGATCAAGGATGGGTATGAGGCGTTAATAAAGATGGAGTACACAAACGTCTTTGTGTGTTTATTTCTAATAAAATGTTTTATTCTGTGTGTGTTGTATCTTCTTTACTATTTGTTTGAGATTCTTGATGGGGTGATCTAATATTGGCCTGATATTAAGAATCTCGGGCTTAATACCAGCTGGCAATACAAAGCTGGCACAGAGGCTGGCAATACAAATGCTCTCACAGAGAGTGAGCATTTGTGATTGGCTGTTGCCAGTGAGTGAAGTGAATTTGTATGAATCTTAATGGGCGGCCCCGGAAGCAAGCGGCGGGAGACTGGTTAGCTTAATCTAGCTATCCTAGCATCACACACTGCCCCACATGCACACACTGCCCCCACTCATAATATACCCTGCACATACTGCCCCACTCATAATATACCCCGCACACACTGCCCCCACTCATAATATACCCCACACACACTACCCCCACTCATAATATACACTGCACACCCTGCCCCCACTCATAATATACCCCACACACACTGCCCCCACTCATAATATACCCTGCACACACTGCGCCCACTCATAACATACCCCGCACACACTGCCTCCACTCATAATATACACCACACACACTGCCCCCACTCATAATATACACAGCACACACTGCCCCTACTCATAATATACCCCACACACACTGCCCCCACTCATAATATATCCCCCACTCATAATATACCCACCACACTGCCCCCTCATAAATTACCCTCTACACACTGCCCCCACTCATAATATACCCCCAAACACTGCCCCCACTCATAATATACCCACCACTGCCCTTATTCATAATATCCCCCAACATACTGCCCCTCTGTAGTAAATACATGTCATCTTCAGCTCCATTGTGGAGCCACTGACTCACCATTGCTGCCGCCGCCACCGCATCCTCACGTACGCCATCCCGTCTCAGCCTCCCAGTAGTGACTCCTCTTCTATGCGTTCCACAGTCTGGAATGCAAAGGAAGAGGAAGTGAAGGGGCGGAGCAGGGGCTCCTCTTCCATGCATTCCATGCAGCGGAAGTGACGGCCTAGATGCGGGGGCAGGGCGGGGGCTGGCAGCCAGCCCCAGGAATGAATAAGAGCACTGTACCGCGCCGCCAGTAAAATAATACCGGCGTGATGTGGGCGTCGGTGGGCCCCTCAGTCACGCCAGGATCCCGGCATTTGCCCAAGTACGGCGGGTGCTGACGCTGGCCCTCATTTTAGACTATAATGATAATTTTAGAATTATTAGATATTTAATTGCTTTATGTACATTAGCGTGTTCTTTAGAGATTATTTACATATTTACAATGTGATAATCTTTTTATGTGCCATTTATAGATGCTGAAGGATTGACAGCCCAGATTATTATTGATGCCAATGATGGGGTCCAGGGAGTTATTGAGTGGCAGAGGACAAGGTATGTTCAATAAGTTACACTTAATTTACTACTTGTTATATTGTCTTGAAGTGCTGATTGTTGGATTTTCCTATCATGTAGACCAGTAAAGCTCTTCATATATGAATTTTTACAGCACTCTTTCTGTGAAGATTCTCAGTTTGGCCAGTGGTGCATGTTTATTTTAGCGGAGACAGTATAAAAAGACAATTTTAGCTGCAGCTTATTTCCTACAGGAGTAAAAGATTGTGCATATTGAAATCCAACATACTCTATCGTTCTATTATGGTATGCTCATTGCATCTGGACCATAGGTAATGCATATACTTCATGCAATTCTTGAAACAAGCAAAGTGGAATATGTAAAGTAATTGACTGAACAAAAACCAAAAAACACTGACATTAAAGCACCACTCCAACGTTTCATTTTTTCACCACTGGAGTGGTGTTTTTAATCTAAGAGTTCTTCCCCCAGTCTTACACTCACCCTCACTTTTTAGGGACGTCACTCCTGTCCCACGAGGCCATCATGTGACGTTACCACAACTTCTGACTGGCCACAAATCAGAAGTTACGTCTAAAGCTCTCAATGCAATTGTATGAGAGCCACAACAAAGATGTAATGAGGCCCTCATAGACTTGTATTGGGTTGTGACCTCCGGTCCCCTTCATGAACCACTGGACAGATTCTGGTGCTCAGAATAGAGGATCATTGAATTTGGGATCTTACATTTTGGAGGTTTTTTCTTTTTTGGGGGGAGCCTTAGTGTTTTTCCAGAGCCTTTTTGCTACCAGTAATGTGGAAGCCACCGATATTTCCGATGACAGACTTGAGCGAGGACTTTTTTTCTAGGTTGATTTGAATGCTATTTGTAGCAGCTTTGGTACAGAATATAATATATCATTTCACATTTATCCTGTGCTCTCTACTGAGCACTAAAAATAGGGTGTCCCTCTACATCTCCAAAATGTGTGATTCAGGTGAAATCTCTGATGAATCCATTCATTATTGAGGCAGCAGAGTTAAGGCCACATTACACACACCAACTTATATGTCCAACTTCTGACCAACTTACTGGTTGCAGTGAAATCATGGATACATTGCTCCGTTTTGTGGCTGTGTACAAATGGAACAATGTGTCCATGATTTCACTGCAGCCAGTAAGTTGGTCAGAAGTTGGACAGATAAGTTGGTGTGTGTAAAGTGGCCATAACTCTATACTTCATCTGGCCTCTTTTCAGCTAAGTCCTTTTCAAATGGCACTCCTTTCCTCCTGAAACCTGCCATGTGGCCAAACAATACTACACAATTACATGTGGGGTATTGCCATGTTCAGGAGAAATGGTGTATCACATTATGGAGCCTCTTTTATCTATTCTTTTTAACAAAATGAGAAATCTGGGGTGTGATTTAGTGAATGACTGCATTTTAAATGGCAAGTATGTATCACACAGGCATGTTGCAATATAAATGTGAATGTTTTACTGTGCCTTGCAGCATTACACAAAGGGTTAAATGCATGAGGCTCTGTGTGTGTGATTGAACATAGCTTCCCACCTGTGAGTGTGTCAGGTAGGATATCAGCTGACCATTGCTGGAAAGGGGAGTCTTCCTATATCCTTCAAAGGGAGCAGGACATACTATGCTGGACTGGAGACTTAGGGTATGTGCACATCTGACGTTTCTGCATCTTTGCAGACCGTCCTAAAACCGGTGGACACTGGCAGAAACTGAGTTTTCTGTGCTCAGCAGTGTCCCTCGTTTTTTGCTCGTTTTTTGCTCGTTTTCCGCCCGGTTTTACAGCGTTTTTCTCGGCGTTTTCTCGGCGTTTTTCTGGGCGTTTTTGAAAACTGGGTTTTTTGGCCAATTGCTGATTATTAAAGTTGCCTTCAAAAGCCAAAAATAAAAAAAAAAAAAAAAAAAAAAAAGAAACCATCACTTCCTGTTCCACTATCCTAAACCAAAAAAAAAAAATTGTGACCAAGTTGTGTCAGGCATTTTGGTACATACAGGCATCACATTGCTATCCAACATGCCGCGAACACGTCGTTTGCGCCTGCGGAGGCCATACTAACAGGTGTTGCTTCTCGGCATACTCCACTGGCTCCTATGTGGCTAAGCCGGGCACGACGAACCGTGGAATGCACCTTCGGTATCATGACTAGTCAGTGGAGGGTCTTGCATTCAGCCATTCAGGTTTCCCCCAACACAATTGATTCTGTAATAAAGGCATGCTGCGTCCTTCATAATTTTGCACGGCGATATGGAACAGAGAACATTGAAGGATTGCAGCTGCCTTTATTACAGACAGCTATCAATTGGGGTTTGGGACGTCCGCCAAATTTTGCGCTGGCTGTACGAGACACCTTTGCCGACTATTTCATGACACCTGAAGGTGCCGTGTCCTGGCAGTACAGTGCTAGCCATGTGCCAACTCCTACCCTAAATTGAAGATGTGGAATTGGTTTTTGAGGTGATCACCAGAACAATGTCAAAGGACGTGACTTTGAATCGGCAAACGGTTTTGGATGTTATCCCTATGTTAGCATGGATACGTTATTTACAGTGACTTCCAAAACAAAATCAATGCCAATACTGTTAATTCAAGAGATTCATCACCTTGAAGGAGGAATACCCTGTCTATTCTGGTGAAGATCCTGTTCTGTTGTTGTTAACCCTGCTGTACCCTTTTCAGATTGGTAATTTGAACTTTTTATTCACCTAGTAAAATGGCCTTTTTCCGCTAAACACGTGATCACAAAGCCCTTGAATAAATACTCCTTTCAAACGTTACCAAACTTTGTTTATTGTGTGCACAATATAAATAAAATTGTGAATTACAAAGTTTTAGAAAATCTCAAAAAAATGTAAAACATATACATATAGGACAAGAACATGCCTTACACCGGACAATACACATCGGTCAGCATTTTGAAACCTCTGTAAAACCTGAGGTGTGGCAAAGAACTGAATGTTTTAAACAGTACAACTATCTCACATAACAAATGGCCCAAACATAATTACACTTAATTCAAACGAGTTAAATGACGATTACTCTCATCTCCTCCAAACATGGATTGGCCAGACATTTCCAGACTAGCAGAGCTGTCGTCCAATTGGGCCCTATAAGAAGTGTAGGTTTCGGCAGGAACCTGCTGGCGTGGCCACAAAGCCTGTGGATCTATAGTCATCAAGGACCTTTGTGGGCGACCTACATTGGAGGGGCCTGGATTGTTATTGTTACCGCTACTACCATCCCTTGGAGGCTCAAAAACATTGGAGATGGCATTAATTATAGTGACAGCACTGGGAATTGTCTGCTTTGTACGGTAATAGTCTATTAAAACATACATGACAGACAGAATGGATGCCTCCCGATCTGGGCCAATTTCCCTTAGACACGAAGCAATATGTGACCCCGCTGTATCATAATGGTCTTCTAGCTCAGCTTTTTTCAATATGCTCATGGCCTCCTGAGCAAACTGGGACTGTGGCTGTTTAGGTGGTTGTCTTTGTGCCTTACGTCTGTATGCTGGCTGGTTTGGGGTTGTGGATTGGATGTTCGTCGCAGCCTCCCCAGTAGATGTAGCAGCCGCAGCTCCTGAAACTGTACATGAGCTTGAACTCGCCCCTCTGGTTCAATGGAAAGACTTGTGGATGAATTTGTTGTCGAGGCACTCAAATTCAAGACCGTTTGGTCATCTGTTGGCGTCACTGACACTTCTGGAATACTGCTCGGCCTAGTTATATTGCCCTCCGTTCTGCAAAATATAAATTTTGGGATTACTGTCTGCTTAAAAATTGAAAGGTAGATTTTTATTCATAAACTAGCTATCATGATCATACATTCATTGTGGAGGTCGGTGTAATTTTGAAGTGTTCTAGCTTTGGACTTAGATAAGCTCATTTAGTACTGGCACTCCAAAATTGAACCGGTTAATTTCCATTCCTAATAATAAATTGCCGTGGAAGATGTAGTGACCCTCTGTCACATTGGGAGTCACAGCCGACACAGCCACCCACGGGTAAGGGCAAAATAATACGCACGTTGTTCCCCAATCTCACACTCCTCCTGCACTGTTCTGTCCTCCACCCTTGCTGCTCTTTGCTGCTGTGCTATTACTCCTCTCCATATGCTATTTTCTTTTGGTTATTAAGCAAAATTTTTAAAGGTAATTACTTACGGGCGCAGAGTGCGACTGGTGAGGGTGAATTGCAGTTCATTATAAAAAGGGCATTTTTTCTTGGGGGGTGATGAGCCACTTTTTTCTGTCTTGGCCAGGAATTTTGTGAAGGCGTCCCGCACCGATTTCCACCTTTTTTTAACATCTTCTTCTAAAAATGAAAGAACAGACAGTGTTATTTGGTTAGCTCCAAAACATTGCTTACAAAAAAGGAAGTTACCGTCTCCAAACTTGGGTCCAAAAAATTGACTAGTGTAAAATCCGAGGCATGAGCCCAGCACAGGTATTGAGAACTACAAAATCGTACTATACTGCAGCCTCCCCAGTGGTGTAAACAGCAGCCTCACCAGTTTCCGCAAACATCCGCCACAGTGGTCGTATGTTCATGTAACCACAAAGGTGTATACATGCATCCCCAAAATGCTGTCAATTCAACACCTGCTTGTAAGCCCCCACGCATGCTTACATCAGCATCCTCTGTCTTCCTCCTTGTGTGCGCCGTTGCCTCGGTGATCACGGCCTCCAAGATCACGGCGTCATGCTTCTTCCCCACCATTTGGAATGCGATGACGTCATGCAACATGCCGGCCACATGAGCCCCGATGCAAGGAGGACGGGAGCAGGGAGGATGATGGACATGCGATGAACCCCAAGGATAAGATTGGTAGCATTGGGGGGGGGGGGATGGGTGCTTCAATGCAGGGGTGGCAGTTGACATCATTTTGGGGTGAACTATGGAGTTAAGCACTGTTTCACCCTGTTGCTGATAATAGAGGGTGAAACAGTGCATCTGTATTAGCCCACCCACGTGATGTGGACACTAAAATTCGGCTACCTCTCAACGCCTCATCCATCCTCCAACGCCATGGACAAAGCACCCAACCAGATTATTGCCCCTGGTGTAATCTGAGTTAGAGACTTTGGCGGCCAAATATGGGGATCCTGCAATTCACATCTACACGAGTATCTAATTTTTATTTTTATGCCAGCCTTAACAATAACATACCTATGATATTTTTAAGGTCTCGCTCAGCCTCCTCAAATTCTGGATATAATTGTTTACATATTGATGTCCAGGTTTGGGCTTTTTTTTTGACGATCACTATAAGAGGCACACGCGGCATCCCAGATTTCAGGGTGTGCTTCGATCTACAAGACAACAAGAGTGATCAATTAGAATGATGGGCATCCCCATCCCCCCTTGCATGGCACATGTCCCCTGTGGGCATCCCCATCCCCCCTTGCATGGCACACGTCCCCTGTGGGCATCCCCATCCCCCCTTGCATGGCACATGTCCCCTGTGGGCATCCCCATCCCCCCTTGCATGGCACATGTCCCCTGTTGGCATCCCCATCCCCCCTTGCATGGCACATGTCCCCTGTGGGCATCCCCATCCCCCCTTGCATGGCACACGTCCCCTGTGGGCATCCCCATCCCCCCTTGCATGGCACACGTCCCCTGTGGGCATCCCCATCCCCCCTTGCATGGCACACGTCCCCTGTTGGCTTCCCCTTCCACCCTTGCATGGCACCTGTCCCCTGTGGGCATCCCCATCCCCCCTTGCATGGCACATGTCCCCTGTTGGCATCCCCATCCCCCCTTGCATGGCACATGTCCCCTGTGGGCATCCCCATCCCCCCTTGCATGGCACACGTCCCCTGTGGGCCTCCCCATCCCCCCTTGCATGGCACACGTCCCCTGTGGGCATCCCCATCCCCCCTTGCATGGCACACGTCCCCTGTTGGCATCCCCATCCCCCCTTGCATGGCACATGTCCCCTGTGGGCATCCCCATCCCCCCTTGCATGGCACACGTCCCCTGTGGGCATCCCCATCCCCCCTTGCATGGCACACGTCCCCTGTGGGCATCCCCATCCCCCCTTGCATGGCACATGTCCCCTGTTGGCATCCCCATCCCCCCTTGCATGGCACATGTCCCCTGTGGGCATCCCCATCCCCCCTTGCATGGCACACGTCCCCTGTGGGCATCCCCATCCCCCCTTGCATGGCACACGTCCCCTGTGGGCATCCCCATCCCCCTTGCATGGCACATGTCCCCTGTTGGCATCCCATCCCCCCTTGCATGGCACATGTCCCCTGTGGGCATCCCCATCCCCCTTGCATGGCACATGTCCCCTGTTGGCATCCCCATCCCCCCAGGGCTGGCACAAGTCCCCTGTTGGCATCCCCATCCCCCTTGCATGGCACATGTCCCCTGTTGGCATCCCCATCCCCCAGGGCTGGCACAAGTCCCCCTAGGGCTGGCACATGCTTTGGCTGTTGTTGTGGACCATACTTACCAAAGTCAGCAGACGGGGGACATTGATCTGCATCCTCCGATACCACGCCATCGTCTTGCCTTGTTGTTTTTGGTCCTGTTCCAGCTTCCTGGTTCCTGTTTCGGGTCGGCGTTTTCCGTCCTAAAAACGCCGGTTTTCGATTTCCCGACGTTTTCTCGGCGGCCTTGCACAGCTCCATTAGCAACAATGATTCCAAAAACGGCGGAAAACGCTGGAAAGACGCGCAAAAGAAGTCACAAGCTCTATTTTTAAAAACCGGTGGAAAAAACGGCGATTTCACAGAAAACGACGAGCAAAAAACCGTTCTAATGTACACAGCGTTTGCTAAACTCCATTGAAAAGCATGTTAAGCCAATCGGTGGATAGGATTAGCATAAATTAACATAAAACGGAGCGGAAAACGCCGACGGAAAACGTCTAAAAGAAGCCAAAAAAACGACTGATGTGCACATACCCTCAGTCTCTGTGAGGATACTGGGAGCGGCTGAGTTGTGAATGCTGCCCAAAACCTCCAGAGAGGTAACGGACTCGAAAACCATGAGTGAAAGCTGACCAAAATCCAGTGAATATATACGGACAATTCCAGCAGTGAAAAGACTGTGCATAATATGCATATTGCTGAACAGCCAAAGCAAGGCTCATTCTGTTATGTGTCTCTGGATTTGTTATGTGGTCTGGAGTCTGGTTTATGAAGAGTAATAATCCAAATGGACTTGATTTAAATGGAAACCATTGCTTTGTGCGTCAATTCTGCTGCTAAGTGAGCATACCCCTACTAGATCCAGAAAGCGTAGCCTCACTTGTTGTGGAGAATGTGGGTACTTGCAGCCTTGTTGCTAGGGGCAACAGATGAGGTGCACGTGTCTGGAGTCAGCATCCGTGCAGCCTGGTTGCTGTGGGCAATGATACAGCTGCACAAATGTGGATGCAAGCATTGGGCTGTGGCTTGGCGGGGCCAGAAAGATTAAAGCATCACCCTGTGATTTTGCTGAGCCGCGAGGATTTTTCTGAGTAGAGCTGTGCATAGTGCCCTGGTGTGAACAGTGTACAGCAACAGTCATGAGTGGAGCAGTATCTCCAGATGGAACAGAGGAGTGGTTGAGTGACCAGTTGCAAATGATCTCCAGCAAGTTGGCTCCTTTAGAAAAAATGGAGGAGCTGATAGAAATGACCCTGATGGAAGGAGAAAATGAAACTAAAGCTAAGGATTGATTAAAGTGCATGTTATATTCGCAGCAGCAGGCATTCACGCAGCGGCAGCAAGCGGTTGAAAAATGGTAGCAGGAGCTGCTACAGAAACAATGGGAACTGTTGGAGTCTCTCAATGGGGCAGTAAGGGCCCCGGGCAACAATTGGTGCACTGAGGCATTGTGTGAACTAGTTCATGGAATTGTCATGGAAAATCCATTGACTGTACCTCCTCTAGACTTTGGGGCCCAAAAGGGGACAGACACCCAAAAAGGGGTAGTTGCCCAAAAGGGGGTGGCGCATCCCAAAACAAAAGGGGTGGGCGAAACCGGGAGCCAACCACAATAGCACCTACTTCACACCGACTAGGTACACCTCACAGCTGCCCAATGGGATGTCCTGGGATTAGTGCTGCACGCCTTCAGATCATCATGGATATACATAGATGGAAACAATACAAATAGACGGCACTCACCAATCTTTCATTAGTGCAGACTTTAAACGTTTGGGTTACATCAAAGAAGAGAATTAGCAGAGACAGCCGACAACGTCTTCATCATTTTGTGAGCGCAGTGTGCGCTTTAACGTGAACTGTTGAAGTGCACACCACACAAAATAGTGAAGTCGTTTTCTGCTCTCTGTGCTCCCCCTCCCTTCCTCGATGTAACCCGCACATTTAAATAAAGTCTGCACTAATGGAAGATTGGTGAGTGCCAACTATTTCTGGTTATATGTTTATGTGTAATGATGTGTTGGAACCGCCTAAGTGTGACATTTCAGAATTAGCGGTGTCAAAGGCAATTGGTGGGAGTCCCCAGCTTAGAGACATGATCGTTAAAGTGAATTAATTAAAAATTAATTAGGTACCTATACCTTTTTACCCTGATTAGTAAAAGTGAACTTTTATGCTTATTATTTTTTGTCGCCATATTTTCTGTGTTACCATTGAGATTGTTGGTGACCTTGTCAAATCATCCCAGTTGAACATTGTATGAGATGGGCATGGCTAGCTTTATAGGCACAGGCATTCATACCAATCAATGGTTCACTGAGGTGAAGGATGTGTTCTCCAACAGGACCTTCGCCCAAAAAAGTACACTCCAATCATTACTGGTGCATTTCGGGATCTCCCTAAGGTCTACAAAAAGAAAGAACAATATCCTGGTGGAAGGTGCACACATTTGAGAGTTATCTCAAGGATAGAATTGTACTCAGGCATCTGAGAATCACCTTAGCTCCAGGTTTTAGGTACAAAAAACAGGAGCTAATAAACAACTGGGAAAATGAAGCAACAAATAGTTTACTATTTGTTCACTAATAGTTCACTGCAACTCCTCTAAGGGCCGCTTTACACACACCAACGTCTGTGTCCAACATCTGAACAGATCTCTGGTTGCAGTGAAATCATGGACACATTGCTCCATTTTGTACACAGCCACAAAATGGAACAATGTGTCCATGATTTCACTGCAACCAGAGATCTGTTCAGAAGTTGGACACAGATATCTGTGTGTATAAAGTGGCCTTTAGAAGAAGAAAGGAAAAAACTAACTGAACTAGAACTTTCCCTAAAAGAAACAACAGAGATCACCAAATAGTTTTAAAGCGATCCAGCTTTTCAAGCTAAAGAAACGGTGCTTCAGAGTACAATTGAAAAATTTCAATACCATCTGAAAGAAAAAAAGCATTGTTTCTATATCAGAGATCTTCAGGGCTTTGAGGAGAACAAGGTCTGCTCCTTCAAAAGTGTTAAGGGGATGTCACACGCGTCGATATCGCTGTCAATGTCGCTCGTACGTCACAGATTTTCAGTCGCTCAAGCGACGTAAAAGTGACGCAGGAGCGACATTGAAGCGTGTGACCAAGCGATGCAACCAGCGATATGTCGCTGATCGCCGATCGCAGGTTTCACTACCAAATGTAAAACCTGTCGCTCATCGCTCAGTAGACCTTTTGCATCGCTGCGTGTGACACTAAACTCAGCGACGTATTTTCTATTTTGACATCGTACAAGCGACTAAATAAAATCGCTCGCAAGATGGCGACATCACCGCATCGCTGGGTCATATTGACGCGTGTGACATCTTACTTGCGATAATTCCACATCGCTCAGGCGATTAATAATTTGTGACGCATGAGCGATATCGCGGGCAACATTGACACGTGTGACAGGCCCTTTAGACCAAGTGAGACTGATATGGATACGAATGACAAAGATCATTCTGATATCGAAGGATAAAACAGGGGCCAGAAAGGGGAATCTAGACGGGGCAAATGGAAGTGTAAAGGTGAGGAGAAAAACAACCCTCCAGTAAGACCACCTTTTTTAGATCAGAGATACCCTCTAAGAAACCCAAGATACCCCAATCCCCCAGCTCAGGTAACACAGAGATAATCAATCTTTCAAAAAGACCCCTTGATTCAACTGAAATGTGTGTGTTGAGCAAAGGATTGTCCTTTGTTCCATCCTCTGACCTTAATACTTTTGAATGCACCAAAGACCTTAGTCTTTCTGTCCATAAGTTAAAATGGCATAAACACTTCATCAAAGAAGATAAGAGATCCCGCCAAGAACTTGGCATTAATGATGAGCTTTTGGGTGATGTGAGATTCTTATTTGGCTTATGTGAGGAGAATCCAAATTTGAGGTGTAGGCCCATTCACAAAACTTAAGAACAAAAGCGTTAAAATGCCACTAGCACAAGGTGATCTCTGAGCAATCTTGTAGCAAAAGATATCGAATTGTACAAACCAGACGGTAGGTGTAATCACAATTTGATGAGACAAGAAATGCAAAGTCTGATTAGACTTGAGAAAGATCCACAAATTGTAATAAAACAATCAGATAAGGGTGGCAATGTAGTGGTATTAGATTGTATGTGATTACCAAAAACTTTGTAAGAACATCTTAAATGACAAAACCACCTATGGTAAACTGTCAAGCAATCCGACGTCTGTGTTCCAGAAAGAATTAAAACTAAAACCTGGATTTAAATTCCTTTCCATAAAACATCCCATAACAGCCACCTTTTACTCCCTACCCAAAATACACAAGGGTCTAAATCCTTTGAAAGGGAGACCGATTGTGTCAGGGTTAGGGAGTCTGACTCAAAACATCGGGGTCTACGTTGATGAGGTGTTGAAACCATTTGTTTTGTCAGTGAATTCCTACTTACGCAACACCACTGACCTTCTTAAAAAACTGGACGGAGTAGTACTAGAGCCAGACATGTTCATGGCGAGCATAGATGTTGAGTCTTTATACTCATCAATCCCACATTTTAGAGGCAGTTGCCTCTTTTCTGAAAAGTAGAGGGTGTCAGTTTGAGAGACATAACAACTTTGTTTTGAAATATTTAGAATTCTGCTTCACACGGTATTATGTTCTCTTTGATGGCACCTACTACTGAGCTGAGGGGCACAGCTATGGGGAGCCCTTGTGTCCGCTCATAGGCTAATTTACACCTCGGCTGGTGGGAAGAAAATATCGTGTTCAGTGATACCCCATAGTTGACATTCACAATATCGTCCTATGGACACAATATATTGACAGTGTATTCTTGATTTGGCGTGGCAATGAAGACGAGTTTGTGGATATGATGAATACCGTAAATTCTAACGATCTTGGTTTACGTTTAACACATAAGATCAACGCTGACAAATTGCCTTTCCTTGACATGTTATTGAGGAAAGAGGCTATCCAACTAAGGTAATTAGCGGAGCATTTGAACAGGTGAACTGATTAGATCAGATACAATTTTTGAATCCCACATAAAAAGAAAAAACGGACGAACAACATTCTATGTGATTCATAACAATTTTTTTGTAATGGCTCTGGGTGGTTGAGGAGAATCCTTCAGAGGCATTGGAATGTCTTACAGATGGACGAGGACATTGGGAATTTACTCCCAAAGAAACCCCTTATCACGTATAGGAGATCAAAGTCTTAAAGATAGACTTGTTCACAGCCATTTTACAACCACTACTGACAAAACGTGGCTAAAGAACACGATAAAAGGTTGTCATTGATGTATTGGCTGTGTAGCTTGCAAAGCCATTGAGGTCAGCAAGTCTTTCATAAGTAATGTGACTAAAAGAACACATGAGATCAGAGCATTCATAAATTGCAGGTCAAAAGGGTAATCTACAAAGCAACCTGCCAATGCGGTTTGGAGTATATCGGCAAAACCAAGCGGGAGTTCAGAAGGAGGAGGGGTGAACACCTAAATGATGTGAGGAAAAATGCAGATACCCCCTTAGCCAGGCATGTAAACAATACCCATGGTGCAATGCAAATGTTCTTAAATTACAGGGCATAGATCTTGTGCCACGAATGTTAAGGGAGGGAAGATTGGGACAGGAAAATATTACAACAATAAGCCAGGTGGATTTATAGAATGAAAACCATTAATCCTTTAGGGTTAAATGAAACTCTTTCCTTTACACCCTTTATTTAAACAGGAATAGGGTGCATTTAGAAGAGAGTCTTTGTTGAGCGGGGGCGCCATTCTCGTCATCTTAGGGTGCCAACCTCTGCAGACAGGTAGTTTAAAGTTTTAGTTAGGGACAGGATAAACTTGGTAGGCTTTACTGTCCTATTTATTCCTTTGCACCCTATTACTGAAGGTATCATTCATTCATTCCTTCCACCCTTGGAAAAAAAAATGACAAAAAAGAAAAAGTAAAATTTCATTTCAAAATAAAAAAAAAATTGAAATTTGAGACATTCTAGCTGCTTCTGTTTGGATTCTCCTTTATAACCTATCCTTTATCCACTTTTGATGTTCTTTTAAAACAGCCACTTAGATTCATCCTATGGGAATATCTCCTACTGAATCATGTAAACTTTGCCGTATTAACAAAATTTGTCTATTAAGGTTCAGCCATAGCTTCTTTACTGGGTCAGTATGCAGTCTCTGACCCATCACTGACAATAGGGTTATGCCCTTATGGAGCTTACTGGCAGCTAATGCAATTTTGCTCCTCTCTCCCCTGCACCCAAGGACAATAAGGGTTAAAAGGTCCTATTGCCATTGGGGAATTATCTCCTCCCACTGTTGATGATGCATATCACGTCATCAGTAGAGGGCCGGCTCACGGTCACATCACGATCGCAACCTCAGGTCCCGATTGGACGCGGACCGCTGGAGGATGTGACATCAGTACCAAAAGTGACGTCTTGCATTCTACCGCGCTCCATGAATCGGGAAGTGTGGTGGCGGTGACGTAGGATGCCTATTTAACACAGTATGCACATATATTGGCTCGCCACTGCCTGTGTCAACACATGGAATAGGAATAGGCCTGTGTCAACACATGGAATAGGCACAACAGCTGTGGACATGTGGGCTAAACTTGCTTGCCATAGCAGGATTTAGGTGAACAGCCCTAGTTAACTCCCCTGATGACATACACAGTATAGAAATACGTCCACGCACGTCTGAGATATTTGCAACCCTTGGATGAATGAATTGGTTGTCGTTGTAATGAGGCACATTTCTGTATGAAAAGTCCAGATGGTTCTGCATTCATCATTAGAACGACCACAAGATAGGTGAGAGTGTTCTAAAACTTTCTGCTAGATTTTGTAACAGTTAAAGTGAAAAATGAAAATGTGACCGTTGAAAAAGGGGTAGCTCCAGAAGAATGGGCTGACATCAAACTGGGAGGTGACTTGTTGGTCCACAATACCAGGGAGAGTGACCATTATTCCAAGGTTACTCTGAGATACAGAGAGTGAGTACAGTCATGAAGGGCCAAACTAGGGCACTAAATCCTCCCGTCGCCGGAAACATAAGGGAAGCAAAGAGGATGAACAAGTTGCACCCTCTGATAATAAACAGAATGTTATGTCATCTGCTGCTGTTTCAAAGGTGGATATTCTTCCTGACACTGAGATGTTCAGGGAGGAAGAAGTGACGTTGCCTGTAGCAACCACAGGTGCAATAGCAGACATCAATTTGCTGCCAGAGAAACTGACCCATTTTGACAACAGTGGTCCATGAGATGAAGTCAGGGAGAAAGAGCCAGCCAAAAAGGTGGTGTGGATGTCCTCTCCAATATCTGAACAAAGAGCTGATAGTCGATCAGTTGGTGGTACTGTAGGATCAGGTATCTTGGGAAATGCTAGTGGAGTAAGAATCCTTTGATGGTCATGTAGAGCGGACCAATTATAGACCCACCTCTGAGGTGGCTGGAAGAAGAAACAGCACCAAGACAGAGATGGGAGGGTGAGAAAACCTCTGAAGGTGCCACTGCTGAGACCCAGGTGAAGACTGAGGGTGTAGAAGTGAAAGAAGCAGATAAATCCTCGAATGATGAGAGCTCGCCTGATTCAGAGGATGGAGGAGCTGAGGTGAGGGGCTCAATGAGATGGTGAAAATCCATCTGAAGCCTGAAAAACTCCAGAGTCAGGCTGCTGAGAGCCAAATAAATGCACTGAATAGAGAGATGTCTGAGCTCAGAGGTCATCTGGTAGAAAGCCATTCGATGAATAAGACAGCCTTGTTGAAGATGGAGCAGCAGGTCTCCATTCTGATAAACAAGAGGTGGAAGTCC
The DNA here is from genome assembly GCA_033576535.1 of Allobates femoralis. Taxonomy (NCBI): domain Eukaryota; kingdom Metazoa; phylum Chordata; class Amphibia; order Anura; family Aromobatidae; genus Allobates; species Allobates femoralis. The sequence continues at coordinate 755,026,705 of JARQOC010000003.1, read as the reverse complement.
AGAGAGAGCTGATTCAGGAAACTGAGCAAGGCAATCCTCTCGTGGGAGTACAGAAGGGTGAGACTTCTTTGTTCAAGTGTGTGGTAGAAGTACCCGAAGACTTGAGAGAGGAGTGTGCCAGAGAGTCTGTGCATAACAACTTTAAGAAGGCTATGGAAGCCTGTAAGGTGTACTGAATCCCAGAAGCTAAACAGTTGATGGTTATATCCACATCCTAAGTCACAATGAAGTGGGTGGCTATCCTGAGTGACATGCACTTGAGATGTGTTCGCATGAAGTGGATAATCCATTTAGGGAACGAAGAAGCCGCTAGACAGTTGCCGCTTAGGAGGTAAGCTCAAAGTGTTCGAGAAGAGGTCATCCTGGTGCCTCGTGCTGTATTGAGGAGGCTCATTAGGAGAAATGGCCAAGCCACGGACAAAATAGTAAAGAGGTCTGGTATGGTGAAAGTAAACATACCCCATTGTTCACCAAGACAAGATATCTGGTGAAGATGGTATGGTGTCATTCTTTGCGATGGGAACGGAAAAAATTCTTGGTTACGTACGGATGCTGATTACATACCGCATGACCTACCTGGGAGATGTAGAGCAGTTCAATCTTGCAAGACTGCGAATAGAGAAACAGCTTCACCAGAGAAGCAGAATATGGCAGCAGTCTGTAAATCATAGTACCCAGCAAAGAATTCAACCTCCAAATAAGGGAGTAACTACAGCTGAGTCTAGAGCCAATAGACGAGAGAAATGGTGTAACAGCTCTCTAGATAGGAAAAATGATGTAGAAAAATGCCAACAAAGAGGCAACAGAAGATGTCTTGAGAAAAGTGGATGTGATAGGTTTAGACGTAGTGAATCCTTTATTAGCTTGATGCTGAGAGACGCAGACAGTAGCCCCTGTAGGATATGAAATAACTCAGTCAGACCAGACAGTAGATGTAACAGTACTAAAGTCTCCCTACAATACTAACCGTGGGAGGCCGTCATGGAGAAAGAAGTCTGACAAGGTCAGCCCCTACCACACACTGCACTGATGAGGGGCAGTCGCCCCGAAACTCAGCCTTTGCAGTTTGGTGTTCTGATCTGGCAAACATCCTAAGTCATATTGAAAGGTTTGTTAAAGAGTCGATTATGACTTTAAGGATTACTACCCTTATTGGGTGGCATTAGAGTTTTTCACTTCCTCACTGAAGTGAATATTTGCAACAAAATATATAATTTATAATAAAACCTACAATTTTGGACCTCAGGGGTCCAAGGAGTGGACAATCAAATATGAATACCTACAAGCAGGGGCATAAACACCTCCTATACAATAATAAGAAGTAGAAAGCCTCTGAGCCAATCCAAATGCTATAAAGTTTTTATTAATTAGAAAAATGAGAAAAATTATTCATTTACAAACATACATATTTGGTGATAGAAACAACAAAAGGCAAAAAACCCCATTAAAAACAGATCTGATCACCATGCAAGAAAGGGGGCACTCAAAGTACTGACTCACCAACAGCATCCCATTGGTAAACCAATGTGGAAAGCTGGGAAACTAAATGAGTATCAGAACCAACAAAATGGTATACAGTAGTACTACAAGGACCAGACAATCACAGAGGTCTATTAAAAAAGTGTGATTCACATTAGAACCCTCAAATAAGGGGACCACAAGCAAAATTGGGGTCAAAGTTACATTATTGGTTTAGCCAGTTACCTTGAGACATAGTGAGCCAGTAGATCAAGCGCCCCCCAGCCTCAACACGTGTTTCTCCCGTCCAGGCTTCGTCAGGAGGCTATCAGATAAAGATAGTCTGTTCCCCTAAATAGTCCCCCCACAGGTGAATTGGGTCAATAATCAAACAGTACCAATAGCCTGCTTCATAACATAAGCCTGGCCAGAATACCCGGAAGTCCCGCCCAGGGAAAGAGAGACCGATCCTGATTGCGCATAAGCGCTTGATTGACAGGGATCATAAACGGTCTCTGACAGCCGCGGGCACTATCACGGCGCTCTCCAAGCATGATGAGAGCCGCGTCACCAGTCCCCGACCGAGCGCGCACCGGAAGTGACGCGGCGGAGGAACAACGTCATCCGCCGCGTCACCACGGCAACGCACACAGCCAGAGACCGCGACACGGCGCACAGCGCATGCGCTGAGAGCGCGCAGCCTCACAGCTTACTGTTGCTATGGAGACCCAGGCCGGTAGCGAAATCAGGCAAAGATCATTTTTGTAGGAGAAAGTCCTCCTGTCTGCCAGAAAAATGGAATATAATAGGCATGTCAAAACATCCCTTAGCCCATAGGAAAGAAAAAGAGGAACCCGATCTTTAATTAATACAAATATAGAAAGATCATATTAGTATATTTAATAAGTTTATCCATAAGCCCTAAATATCTATAGTTAGAACCTGTACAAGATCCTCAACAACAGATAAAGGGAAATAGTATACCCATTGGATACAAAAAAGGGGGACCCCAAATGTACACATAGAATTCAGTACAAAGTACCAAATGAGCAATGAATGACATGACAAAAACCACCCTCCTAGCCACAAGGCATTTACAACCAAAACAAAAGACCCAATACTAACAGCATAGAAAATATCATAGACATAATCATCCACCCTCCCCCACAGACATTACAATCAGGGAATACAACGATATCCCCACGAATGATCCGGATCTTCATGATACGTTCACTGCCAAGACGAATTCTTCCAATTTCCAAAATCATGACAAGCGACACCAAACCGGATACAAAGAACGTGGAGAGGCGGAGGAAAGCCCACAATCAGATGAATGGGAACTAATCAGGAGAACAGATCAAATTAAAATACAATACTTAAAACAATAATAAAACATGAGTGACCAAATAAGAAAACAACTACAGGAACGATTTAAAGCTCACTGCTTCATTCAAGCCATGTGGTGAAACAGTATTCAGAAGAACCATCCAGCGGGTTTCTTTCTGGAGGAGAAGCTTTTGAACATCCCCTCCCCTAGACCCCAAATATGCTCGATCAATGCCCCTTAGGGCAGTGAGCTTTAAATCGTTCCTGTAGTTGTTTTCTTATTTGGTCACTCATGTTTTATTATTGTTTTAAGTATTGTATTTTAATTTGATCTGTTCTGTTTCCTGATTAGTTCCCATTCATCTGATTGTGGGCTTTCCTCCGCCTCTCCACGTTCTTTGTATCCGGTTTGGTGTCGCTTGTCATGATTTTGGAAATTGGAAGAATTCGTCTTGGCAGTGAACGTATCATGAAGATCCGGATCATTCGTGGGGATATCGTTGTATTCCCTGATTGTAATGTCTGTGGGGGAGGGTGGATGATTATGTCTATGATATTTTCTATGCTGTTAGTATTGGGTCTTTTGTTTTGGTTGTAAATGCCTTGTGGCTAGGAGGGTGGTTTTTGTCATGTCATTCATTGCTCATTTGGTACTTTGTACTGAATTCTATGTGTACATTTGGGGTCCCCCTTTTTTGTATCCAATGGGTATACTATTTCCCTTTATCTGTTGTTGAGGATCTTGTACAGGTTCTAACTATAGATATTTAGGGCTTATGGATAAACTTATTAAATATACTAATATGATCTTTCTATATTTGTATTAATTAAAGATCGGGTTCCTCTTTTTCTTTCCTATGGGCTAAGGGATGTTTTGACATGCCTATTATATTCCATTTTTCTGGCAGACAGGAGGACTTTCTCCTACAAAAATGATCTTTGCCTGATTTCGCTACCGGCCTGGGTCTCCATAGCAACAGTAAGCTGTGAGGCTGCGCGCTCTCAGCGCATGCGCTGTGCGCCGTGTCGCGGTCTCTGGCTGTGTGCGTTGCCGTGGTGACGCGGCGGATGACGTTGTTCCTCCGCCGCGTCACTTCCGGTGCGTGCTCGGTCGGGGACTGGTGACGCGGCTCCCATCATGCTTGGAGAGCGCCGTGATAGTGCCCGCGGCTGTCAGAGACCGTTTATGATCCCTGTCAATCAAGCACTTATGCGCAATCAGGATCGGTCTCTCTTTCCCTGGGCGGGACTTCCGGGGTATTCTGGCCAGGCTTATGTTATGAAGCAGGCTATTGGTACTGTTTGATTATTGACCCAATTCACCTGTGGGGGGACTATTTAGGGGAACAGACTATCTTTATCTGATAGCCTCCTGACGAAGCCTGGACGGGAGAAACACGTGTTGAGGCGGGGGGCGCTTGATCTACTGGCTCACTATGTCTCAAGGTAACTGGCTAAACCAATAATGTAACTTTGACCCCAATTTTGCTTGTGGTCCCCTTATTTGAGGGTTCTAATGTGAATCACACTTTTTTAATAGACCTCTGTGATTGTCTGGTCCTTGTAGTACTACTGTATACCATTTTGTTGGTTCTGATACTCATTTAGTTTCCCAGCTTTCCACATTGGTTTTCCAATGGGATGCTGTTGGTGAGTCAGTACTTTGAGTGCCCCCTTTCTTGCATGGTGATCAGATCTGTTTTTAATGGGGTTTTTTGCCTTTTGTTGTTTCTATCACCAAATATGTATGTTTGTAAATGAATAATTTTTCTCATTTTTCTAATTAATAAAAACTTTATAGCATTTGGATTGGCTCAGAGGCTTTCTACTTCTTATTATTGTATAGGAGGTGTTTATGCCCCTGCTTGTAGGTATTCAAAATATATAATTTTAAGGTGCACTATTAATGAGCAAATGCTCCATTTAAAATTGCCATGTCTTTTTGCTGTCCTGGCAATAAAGCCCATATAACTGACTTGAAGGAAGTGCTGCATCCATTTTGTCTTGGAATCACCAGCTTAATCACAAGTTGCAGTTTTCTGTAGAGATGGGCAAACATGGTCGCCAATTGAAATTTTGGCACGAATATTGTAGATTAGATTTGTGATTGGAAACCTGAGCAATTTACCAAAAAATTGTCGAATGCAGCTTTGTTCGGGAAAATGTTCTAAATTTTAAAATGGTCCTAAAACTTTCCCTGAATCTTTGGGGCCCGGATGCTCATCGGAAGACATAGGGTGTACTATTTTCTTTCAACCTGTAGTATCTAATGGAGACTTAAAATATTTCTTTAAGCTTCCTTGAGTTTGCAGGTGTTGGGACACCTGTAGTGTGTGAATTTTTGGAACAGTGCAGGATGTTTGAGCAGCTATCAAGTACAGGAACCTTACAATGTCCTTTAAATATCCGTTTATGAGAACTTTGTATTTTTGTTTTATTTTTTTAAAATTATTATTATTTATTTATTTTAGTAGTTATTTTTTTCACAGAGCAAACCTTTATTATTGCAGAGGGTCATCAGCATGCGAGACCACCTCTTCTACACTTATCTGCTAGTAATTCATATAAAAATACAATATGTCCATTATATGCTTAACATATATGAGCTTATATGTTCACTGTCATGAAACACCATACTATGGATATTGATTCTTTGAAATGTGCAGTCCCTTTATTTCCCTTCCTTACATACGTTTAGAAATCAGATTTGTCATGTTCACAAGTATGTTATGTGTATCATTAATCTTGGACCTGTCCATGCATTGCTTCCCACTAGACTTACTCAACATTCCAGATGAATTAGTAGTGAGCTGAAAATAAACTATTTTATTTTTCTTGGTTGTCCTCCAACTATGTCAGGCTTCAATAATCACTCCCCACAACTACAAGATTTGGTGCTACCTGTGGTGTGGAGAATAGGATTTGTAAGTATCATGCCTTCTGCAGTGCACCCCATCGAAGGGGTCAATGAGGAGCTAGGCAACAAGATTGGGCAAGCAATAATATCCTGTAAGCGATTGGGTTCTTGCGCTAGAAGAGACGGGCCTCTAGGTTAAGGCAGATGCTGCACCAAGGAGGCCAGTGCCATCTTGGGATTGCCATAACACGACTACACTGTGCTACCGTGTGCCTGCAGTCCGCAGTTTGGAGACGTGATGGATCCACCCCAAGACATGCCTGCTCTAGAGGATGTGATCTTCCTCAACACCCCAGAAACCGAGGGTGCTTCACTACCAGCCCACAGAGATTACTTCATCCACATATGTGAGCTAAAGTACGACCACGGTACATGCATTGGGTCTGATATGCAGCAAGGTCAGAATCCAGTGCTACTCCCCCATGCCTGAACAAGAAGGCCCACCAGAACACAGCTCAGAGTCAGGAGGTTAGCTGTTCTGTACTCCAGCCGGGACCAGTGTAGGTCATTATTATTATTATTATTATTTATTTATTTATATAGCGCCATTAGGTTCCATGGCGTTTACATGAGGATAGGGGAGGCAAGAACAAGTACACTAAATCTAGGCGATCGGGATGTACAGGTACATCAGGGGCAGGGACCCTGTCCACGAGGGCTCACGGGCTACGAGGGGCGGGTGGGGATTCAGTAGGATGGGGTAATGTCAGGTATGGAGCGGTCACCTGGGTCTCATGGCAGGTTGTAGGCTTGACGGAATAGGTGAGTCTTCAGGTGAAGCTTCTCAGGGTAGGAGAGTGTCTAACGTGTTGGGGCAGGGAGTTCCAGAGTAAGGCAGATGCCTGGGCGAAGTCCTGGACGTAGTTGTGCAAAGAGGTGATGAGGGGGGAGCAGAGGAGGAGTTCTTGGGACAAGCAGAGGTTGCGTGTGGGTAGGTATCAGGAGACCAGGTCGGAGATGTATGGTGGGGCCAGGTTATGTATGGCTTTGTACGCCATGGTTAGTGTTTTGAATTTGGATCTTGGAGGCGGGGAGCCAGTTAAGGGCTTGGTAGAGGGGGGAGACAGGGGAGTAGCGGGAGGACAGGTAGATTAGTCGGGCAGCGGAATTGAGGATAGACTGGAGAGGTGTGAGGGAGTCAGCTGGGAGGCCATTGAGAAGGAGGTTGCAGTAGTCAAGGCGGGAGATGATAAGAGCATGAATGAGTGTTTTAACGGTGTCGTGGGTGAGGAAGGAGTGGATCCGTGAGATGTTCTTGAGCTGGTGCCGGAGGGATGTGGTGAGGGCCTCGATGTGGGGCTTAAAGGATAGGGAGGAGTCAAGGATTACCCCGAGGCACGTGGCTTGGAGGACTGGGGAGAGGACGCAGTCATTGACGCAGATGGATAGGTTGGGAAGTGGGGGAGAATTTCTTGGGGGGAAGACTTTGAATTCAGTTTTGTCTATGTTGAGTTTAAGGAAGCGAGCAGAGAAGAAGGATGAGATGGCGGAAAGGCATTGTGGGATTTTGGAGAGTAGGGAGGTGATGTCAGGGCCTGACAGGTAGATTTGGGTGTCGTCGGTGTAGAGGTTGTACTGGAGGCCGTGGGACTCAATGAGTTGCCCTAGGCCGAGAGTGTATATGGAGAAAAGTAGGGGTCCCAAGACCGAACCTTGGGGGACTCCGACAGAAAGGGGGTAGGGTGAGGAGGAGGTGTGGGAGTGGGAGACGCTGATGGTCCGGTTCGCTAGATATGGGGAGATCCAAGAGAGGGCAAGGTGGGTGATGCCGAGGGATTCCAGGATCCGGAGAAGAAGGGAGTGATCAACCGTGTCGAAGGCGGCAGACAGGCCAAGGAGGAGGAGGATGGAGTAGTGGTGTTTGTTCTTGGCAGTCAGTAGGTCGTTGGTGACTTTGGTCAGGGCTGTTTCGGTGGAATGGAGGGGTTGGAAGCCGGACTGTCGGCGGTCGAAGTGGGAGCACAAGGAGAGGTGAGAGGACAGTTCGGAGTGAACGTGCTGTTCAAGTAGCTTAGAGGCGAATGGGAGTAGAGATATGGGGCGATAGTTAGAGACAGAGGTAGGGTCAAGTGAGGTTTTTTTTAGGATGGGCGTGATTAGGGTGTGTTTGAAGGCCGAGGGGAAGGCGCCAGTGCTAAGTGATGGGTTAAAGAGGTGGGTGAGGGCTGGGATGAAAATGGAGGTGTGGTTGGGAATGAGGTGGGATGGGAGCGGGTCGTGGGCGCTGGTGGTGAGGTGTGATTTTGACAGGAGGCAGGAGAGTTGGTCTTCAGTTATAGGGGAAAAGTGGCTGATGGAGGAGGTCAGTGTGGGTGGGAGGGGGAGTTACGGGGACAGTGGGCCGAAGCTGTTTCTGATCTTGTCAATCTTCTCCTTGAAGAAGGTCGCAAAGTCTTCAGCAGAGATAAGGGGTGAAGGGGGAGGAGCAGGCGGGCAAAGTAAGGAGTTGAAAGTTTTGAAGAGCTGTTTGGGGTTGTGGGACAGAGAGGTTATTAGGGATGAGAAGAATGCTTGCTTGGCAGTAGCAAGTGCCGTCTTGAAGTCAGTGAGGGATTGCTTGAACAGAGCAAAGTGCTCGAAGGTGCGGGACTTTTTCCATCTCCTCTCGGCGACCCTGGACGCCCGTCTCAGGTTTTTAGTGAGGGTGGTGTGCTAGGGTTGCCTGTTAATGCGTGGAGCATGGAGAGTGAGGGGGGCGGCTAGGTCGAGGGCGTTCGTTATTGTGGTGTTGTATAGGGTGGTGGCAATGTCAATGTCGTCAGCGGAGGGAATATCGGTGAGAGGGAGGAGGGATTCAGAGAATATGGGAAGATCAAGATCTTTTAGGTTTCGGCGAGGGTGATCAAGTTTGCGGAGAGGGGGGTAGCGTGGCAGGGGAGGAGAGGGCGGAGAAGGTCAAGAGATGGTGGTCAGACAGAGGGAGTTCCGAGGTTGTGAGGTTAGAAAGGGAGCAAAGGCGGGTAAAGATGAGGTCAAGCGTGTGGCCTTGTTCGTGGGTGGGAGAGGAGGACCATTGGGAGAGCCCTAGGGAAGTGGTCAGGGAAAGAAGGTTGGAGGCGGCTGGGCGGGGAGTGTCGATGGGGATATTGAATTCGCCCATGATGATGGTGGGGATGTCAGCGGAGAGGTGAAGTAGCCAGGTGGTGAAGTGGTCAAGGAAGGAGGCGATGGGTCTGGGGGGGCGGTAGATGATGGCTAGCTGGAGGTTGCAGGGGGAGAAGATTCGGACCGAGTTGGCTTCGAAGGAGGGGACAGTGACGGAGGGGGGCAGGGGGGGTAGAGCTGAAGGCGCAGGAGTTGGACAGGAGTATGCCGACTCCACCGCCGTGTTTGCCAGAGGAACGTGGGGTGTTGGACAGGCTGGGGCCGCCATAGGATAGTGCAGCAGGGGAGGCTGTGTCGGAGGGGGTGAGCCAGGTCTCGGTGAGGCCAAGGAATGACAGTTTCCTGGAGATAAAGAGTTCATAGATGTCTGGGAGTTTGTTGCACACTGAGCGGGCATTCCAGAGTGCGCCAGGTAGAGCGGTAGGTGGGGCATGGGTTGGGGGCATGGGTTTGATGTTGATGAGGTTGCGAATGTTGGCAGTGGGTCGTGGGTGTGGGATGAAGGTGGTTGTGGGGATGTGGTGGGGGGGGGGCCAGGATTGGTGGAGATGTCACTGGCAAGGAGGAGGAGTAGGCAGAGGGTTAGTAGGTGGGAGCATGAGAGCTTATGAGGCGGACGTGCTTGTTTGGTTATTGAGGATTGAAAGTGAATGAAAAGGTCGGTGAAGTGGGTGAGGTGGTTCAGCAGGATGGAGGGTGAGCAGTATTTCGTTGCTGGGAGGGGGTATAAGTGGGGGCAGTAGGAAGTGGAGAAGGATGGGAGTGAGAGTGAGGAGTAGCGGGAACATTGCGTGCGGAGAGCAGGGAGTGAGTGTGGCGGCAGGGGTCAGAAGCAGAGGGGGGAAAGTTGTGGTAGTGGGTGAAAGGTCATCAGTGGGGAGCGGTCACGGGATGAGGTGATGTCCGGGGATGCGATGCAAGGCGGGGGGTCGGATGGAGAGGCCGGATGGGGCAGTTGGGGGATCGGTCGAGGCAGTCGGGGTTGACAGAGGTGGTTGCGGAGTCGGCTGATGGAGCAGCTGGGGATCAGGTGAGGCAGCTGGGGGTCAGTCTGGAGTGGGATGCCACCAAGGGATGAGCTACAGTCCAGGGGAGATGTGGCTGGGGATAAGATCTAGCAGTCTGGGACAGGATGATGGAGCCGAGGACGAGGTGATACAGCCAGTATGGGGAGAAATAGTAGTCAAGAGGAGGTAAGATGGCTGGGGAGGATGGGTGGAGAGATGACTAGTTCCTTACTTGTTGGAGAGATTTAAGGAGTTAATATGAAATGAAGTAGTAAGGGGTGGTAGTGAATAGAAGAGAAACATTGTGGTGGCTTTCTATTCCTTTACCTGCCAGTCAGTTCCAGTCAATTTCTAGTCTATTTCTAAGTGTTGTACTTAGAAAATGTACTTTGAAAGATGTAGTTTGAAAGACACATGGATCAGACAAGTCTGGATCAGACTTGTGGTTCTGAATATATCTGCAGCTAAAGATGAATCAGGTGTTGATGATGGGCTGGGTGGGTATGAACTGACCACATACTCGGAGTCAAACAAAGGTAATAAAAAGTGGGGAGGGGCTGGAGTTGCCACTCCAAGTCATGGAAGAGTGATCATGAGGAATGAGAAAAAGCAAAAACATGATAGGTAAGAAATTATAAACATATATAGAGATTAAATGCACAGTACACAGACAGTCAGAGTCCAGGAAAGCTGAGTAGATCACAATGCGTACCTGTGGGAAGAGGAAACAGCCCGATTAGATGATACTGATGATGAGGTTGACAATACAGCAGTGACAATGGTCATGAATGGATTAATGTATCATAGATGTCTAGTCTATTTCTAAGCATTGTACTTAGAAAATGTTCTTTGAAAGATGTAGTTTGAAAGACACATGAATCAGACAAGTCTGGATCAGACTTCTGGTTCTTGCAGCCTGCCTGGCCTTATTACACCTGCAGCTAGAGCCGCAGGCAGTGAATCTGCAAAATCAGGAGGAGGAGGTAGTAGTGGCAGAAGCCTTTGAAACTGGGAGGATACCATGTGGGGTCCCCTCCCCCCTCCCAGCAACTCTCCTAATAGGCCTGAATCACTCCAGCACATCTCATTTCTGGAAGAAATTAGGCTCTCTGGTGCCATCGCCCAAGAGAGGTTGCAGGGGCCTAAGGCTAACGCCTTTAATGAGCACTGCACCCAGGGCCAGGAGGCAATATTTTTCCAGAAGAGGAGGTTTGGGTTCCTAGCTGAAGATGGGACTGGTCCACACTTCTATATGAACATCAAACTTCACAACTCTGCACCCTGTATCTTGGGGAGGTGGTCTTCTTCATGAAGGTGAAGTGCAGTCAGGGGTTGTTTACAGTAGGCGTAAATCGGATGGCCACCGCGGACGAATTTTAAGACTGGCAGCAGGAGGCAGACATGGAGAGGATGCTGTGTCGGATGGAGTCCAGGGCTGATCTTGTTAGTCAGCCAGTTGCAGGGAAACCCACTGAGGCCAGAGATACTAAATGGCTTTTTGGAATTACCCAAGTTCCTCCCATTTTTCCTTTAGGGGATGACTATCCCCTAATTCATCCATCCTCTTTTCCAGCAATAGCGATGATGGGGTGTGCTGGGAGACAGGTGGTGGGGGAGAATCCTTCATGGGAAGTAGCCCCTGCAATCTCCCGAGACCATCTAGCAGCAGGCTACAGTGCATAATGGCCATGTCCATCCCGGCCAGCAATGTGAAAGATGCTAGGGAGTTTTTACTCCAATTAAAGAGGACTTCCCTAAGAAAGGAATGTTCAATGTGCAAGGTTCAATGACCCATCCTTGAGTTGCCCTGTTGGGTACATAAGGACTGTTTTGAGTTTTCAGAAGAGCAATGTCAGTCTTTTTGTTAATTTTATTTTTCCCCTTCCCAAGTTTAGTGCCGGTTGCACTTCCCCCTGCTGGATTAGCAAGACTGCAGCTTTCGGGCTACACCTCATAGCCCTTTATGAAGTGTGCTCTTAATGGACTTTGCCCCATAACCTTTTTGCCTGTTCCTTATGTTAATGGAGTCTTCCAATCCTTGTGGGACTTATTTACTTATATAATGTGCATATTTATATGTGTCTCTTACAATGCTCCTGGAGGAGTAGCCCCTGCAACCCCACCCCCCCCCACACCCGAAACCGTCTGGCGCAGCAGAGTACATTGTGGAATGCTGACCTTCATCCTAGGCATCGTTCAAAAAGCTGCACTGGTCTTTTTACTTTGATTAAAGAGGAATCCCTAAACGTGGCCTGCTCTTGGGTCGCTTACCTGTCCTGGAGTTGCCCTCTTGCCCAGATAA
>JARQOC010000003.1:752444898-752481138 GCA_033576535.1 Allobates femoralis | reverse complement strand
GCATGTAAAATTTTACTCCAGTAATATGTTAAATTAGAAATTTAGGATGTGATAACTTAAAGCTGGCAAGTTCCAGGGAAGCATTTATCTACAGACGAAGATATTACTTTTTATAAGCACCTTGGCATATATGATTTGGCACAAAGTTTTTCTCAAGGACAGTCATCGAAAGGTCAAAACTTTTGGTGGGCAAAGTTCTGACACAGTTATACAGGTGCATCTCAATGAACTTAGAATATCATCAAAAAGTGGACTTATGTCAGTAATTCAATACATAAAGTGCAACACATATGTTAGGCTACCTTGACATTTGCGTTCCCTGCAGCGTTTGTGGAGGATCCGCAATGTACCGCAGCACCGCAAGCTCCTATCTTTATAATGGGAGCGCACGGTGCTGCGTATGACCGTGCGCACCCATTCACTGCCACATTTGAACTGTGCGCAGGCGGATGCCTGCGCACAAATCACCCAGTCTCGTCCGCACCACGAACGCGACATGTTGCATTTCTAGTGAGGACGAGACTGGGTGATTTGTGCACAGGCGTCCGCCTGCGCACAGATCACATATGGCGGTGAATGGGTGCGCACGGTCATACGCAGCACCGTGCGCTCCCATTATAAAGATAAGGGTTGCGGAGCTGCGGTCACATTGCAGATCCCCTCCGCAGAACACTGTCGGAGGGGAATGCAATTGTGAAGGTAGCCTTATATAGCGTCTGTGGTCACAGTTGCCATGCGTTTTTTTTAAGTGATTTAACAAAACTCATGCTTTTTTCATGTCAGCATGAGTTTTGTAAGGTGTGTGATGGCTCCCTGCGTTTTTTGGTGTGCGTTTTTTGAATCTGCACATAAAATAGTGCTTGTAGTATTTTTTTGAGCGTTTTGAAAAACGCATGCGTTTTTGTAGAAAACGCATGCGTTTTTATAACATGGGTTCCTATGGAAAACGCATGCAAAAACGCATGTACAGTTAGTACCTTTTAGTGCCATTCAAAAACGCATGCGTTTCCCATAGGAGCCCATGTTAAAAAACGCATGCGTTTTTTTCCGGAAACGCATGCGTTTTTTTTTAACATGGGCTCCTATGGGAACGCATGCGTTTTTGAATGCACTAAAAGGTACTAACTGTACATGCGTTTTTTGCATGCGTTTTCCATAGGAACCCATGTTTAAAAACGCATGCGTTTTCTACAAAAACGCATGCGTTTTCTACAGAAACGCATGCGTTTTTGGATATGCTCCAAAAACGCATGGGACAGTCACACATGCTTTTTGGCTATTAGGGCATGCGTTTTTTAACATGGGGGCCTATGGGTGCGTTTTTTACATGCGTTTTGAGCCTTATATAGCGTCATTACAAGCAGAGTGATCAATTTCAAGTGTTTATTTCTGTTAATGTTGATGATTATGGATTACAGTCAAAGTCAAAGGTCATTATTTCAGAAACTTAATGTAGGGTGGATGAAGGGTTAAAAATCGCTCTGCTGTATTCCACGAGACATCAAAGGGTGAATATATTGATTTATTACATAGGTAAAAAGGTGAAACCGGGGCAAAGGCTCCAACCAGGCAAATCAGCTCCTCTGTGAGGACTGCAGCAGGTACACTCCGGTGTTGCTCTGGTGTTGCTCAGCCTAAGTATAAGGGCCGCTTTACACACACCAACTTCTGTGTCCAACTTCTGAACAGATCTCTGCTTGCAGTGAGATCATGGACACATTGCTCCATTTTGTGGCTGTGTACAAATGGAGCAATGTGTCCATGATTTCACTGCAACCAGAGATCTGTTCAGAAGTTGGTCACAGATATCTGTGTGTGTAAAGCGGCCCTAAGACTTCAAAGCATGCATAAAAGAAATCAGGCAGCACTCATCGGTTTCTTTGAAGTGTTGTTTTAATCCTTCACGGGGTTACATGTGCAGGGAGGGAAGGGAGGTGCAGACTCAGACGACAGTCGGCTGTTTCACGCTGTATGCTCTTCAACAGGCCCTTCCCTCCCTGCACATGTAACCCCATAAAGGATTAAAACAACACTTCAAAGAAACCGGTGAGTGCCGCCTGATTTCTTTCATGCATATTGATTTATTAGTCAAGGCATTTCAGGTGCCCTGAAACATGGCAATATGATAATGATTTGTCCAAAGGAAGGAGCCAGCACGCCTTGAAATGCGTGGACAAATAAATACTATATGCTAGCAATGATTTTTTGACTTGCCGCAAGTCCCACAAGTGCCGGATCTGGCAAAACCACATTTGCCGCACCTGACCGCAAGTTCCATAGAGAATGAATGGGGCTTCCACATTCGTGCCGCAAGTCGGCCGTTACGCGGCTGATGCGGCAAAATCTGCCAGATCTGCTGTGATTGTAAATTACCGCTGATGTGAAAGGCCCCCCATATCATTTTTTGTCTAAATATGGACTATTGCACCTTTTGTTTATTAATTCTTTGTATACTTATTATTAAACTGTATTAATTTTATCTTTCATATATTGTTTGCTCCTATTTTTTCCTTTCTTTTGGGTACATTGTTAATTCTAGGCATTTGTCACAGTTGAGTTAGTTTGGTTCTATTTTATTCTCTAGGGGATTTATTATATTTTGAAGATCATACATAGGTTTGTAAGAAATATGCAGTGCTTTGGTGATCTGATCAACTCTAAGGTCCAGATTGTGATACTAAATCACTTCCAAAATGTCAGATCTTGAAGGATGTTTAGGTGTTCACTAGGGATGAGCGAGTATACTCGCTACTATTCAGAACTCACCAAATAGTAGCGGTATTCGGGGACTCGCTACTCTGCGAGTATCTTATGAGTACTCGGGAGTAGCGAGTAGTCCCATTACTTTTGCAGTGTATCTATAGATACACTGCGAAAGTACCCTAAAAGTGAATAAAAGTTGTTAAAAGTAATAAAATTACATACTCACCTATCCGACGCCTGCATTGGGACCGTCCCAAAAGACCTGCGATCACAGGACAAGGACCTATGATTTCCAGCCAATCAGATGGCCAGTAGCGATCTGGTGAATCAGATGGCGACACGTCACAACCATGTGATCGCTAGAGGCCACCTGATTGGCCAGATTACAAGGTCCTGGAAGTACACCTAGGACCTTGCAATCTGGCCAATCAGGTGGCCGCTAGCGATCTAGTGGTTGTGACGAGTCACCATCTGATTCACCAGATCGCTACCGGCCATCTGATTGGCTGTAAATCACAGGTCCTTGTTCTATGATCGCAGGTCTTCTGGGACAGTCCCGGGGCAGGTGTCAGATAGGTGAGTATGTAATTTTATTATTTTTAACAACTTTTATTCAATTTTAGGGTACTTTCGCAGTTTATCTACAGATACACTGCGAAAGTAATCGGACTCGCTATACTCACAACGAGTACCGAGTACCGGTACCTAGTCGTTGCGAGTATAGCGAGTCCGAATACTATGGTACTCGCTCATCCCTAGTGTTCACTTTTTGCAGTGCTTAGTATTATTTTATGCAAAAAATTGCCAAAAAAGATAAAATGTTGTCAATGGCAGAAAGGTATCAGAATATACAATACTTCTCATCTGTCCATAAAAAGTATGAATATTGTGACCATCATAAATGGACAAAGATTTATGAAGGATGGTGGCCTTGTCTGAATGAAAAGTAATTGTGTGTACAATGTAATGTGGTGCACATTAATATACTCACGATTGCCATCTTTCCCAGTTTCCAGCACCACTCATGTCCTCTTCTAGGTCACAAGACTGCTATTTTAACTTACCAGCTCACACTGAGGACTATGTCTCAGCTGAAAATTGCTTTTACAATGTAAATCCATGCAGCATCAGAACGAAGCTCCTTAAGTTTACATTTTAAAAGTGACTACTGGCTTGTGCATAGTCCCCAGTGACAGAATAGCAGTCATTTAACTCAAAAGTAAACCGAAGCAGCATTAGAAACCATGAGAGATGGTGATTAGTGAGGAGAACAAGCTACCGTATATACTCGTGTATAAGCCGACCCGTGTATAAGCCGACCCCCCTACTTTTGCCCCAAAAATCTGGAAAAACCTATTGACTCGTGTATAAGCCGAGGGTGGACCCCAGCACAGGTATACAGCCCCCAGCAGTGTGGTATACAGGCCCTCCCCAGTGGTATACAGGCCTCCCCAGTGGTAGTATACAGCAGCCCCAGTGGTAGTATACAGCAGCCCCAGTGGTAGTATATAGCAGCCCCAGTGGTAGTATACAGCAGCCCCAGTGGTAGTATATAGCAGCCCCAGTGGTAGTATATAGCAGCCCCAGTGGTAGTATACAGCAGCCCCAGTGGTAGTATATAGCAGCCCCAGTGGTAGTATATAGCATCCCCAGTGGTAGTATACAGCAGCCCCAGTGGTAGTATATAGCAGCCCCAGTGGTAGTATATAGCAGCCCCAGTGGTAGTATACAGCAGCCCCAGTGGTAGTATATAGCAGCCCCAGTGGTAGTATATGGCAGCCCCAGTGGTAGTATACAGCAGCCCCAGTGGTAGTATATAGCAGCCCCAGTGGTAGTATACAGCAGCCCCAGTGGTAGTATATAGCAGCCCCAGTGGTAGTATACAGCAGCCCCAGTGGTAGTATATAGCAGCCCCAGTGGTAGTATACAGCAGCCCCAGTGGTAGTATACAGCAACCCCAGTGGTGTATACAGCAGCCCCAGTGGTAGTATATAGCAGCCCCAGTGGTGTATACAGCAGCCCCAGTGGTGTATACAGCAGCCCCAGTGGTAGTATATACCAGCCCCAGTGGTAGTATATAGCAGCCCCAGTGGTAGTATACAGCAGCCCCAGTGGTGTATACAGCAGCCCCAGTGGTAGTATATGGCAGCCCCAGTGGTAGTATACAGCAGCCCCAGTGGTGTATACAGCAGCCCCAGTGGTGTATACAGCAGCCCCAGTGGTAGTATATAGCAGCCCCAGTGGTAGTATATAGCAGCCCCAGTGGTAGTATACAGCAGCCCCAGTGGTAGTATATAGCAGCCCCAGTGGTAGTATACATCAGCCCCAGTGGTAGTATATAGCAGCCCCAGTGGTAGTATACAGCAGCCCCAGTGGTAGTATACAGCAGCCCCAGTGGTAGTATATAGCAGCCCCAGTGGTAGTATATAGCAGCCCCAGTGGTAGTATATAGCAGCCCCAGTGGTAGTATACAGCAGCCCCAGTGGTAGTATATTGCAGCCCCAGCAGCCCCAGTGGTAGTATACAGCAGCCCCAGTGGTATACAGCAGGCCCCAGGGGTACATATAGCAGCCCCAGGGGGTACCCAGCAGCCCCCAGGGGGTACCCAGCAGCCCCCAGGGGGTACCCAGCAGCCCCCTGGGGGTCCCCAGCAGCCCCTTGGGGGTACCCAGCAGCCCCCTGGGGGTACCCAGCAGCCCCCAAATGCTGGCACTCCGCCCCCCCTTGCAAGGGCCCCCCCCCGCTTCTCTTACCATCCCGGTCTTCTGATCAGCGCTGCTCCTCGGCGCTCCGTCCTCGCTGCTCCCGTCCTGCTACATCCGGGATCCCCGGCCGTCGCGCGATGCCGTCATATGCCTGCGACGGCCGGAGATCCCGGATGTAGCAGGACGGACGGACAGAGCACCGAGGAGCACCTAGGAGCGGCGCTGATCAGACGACCGGGATGGTAATATAACCAGCGGGGGGGGGGCCCTTACAAGGGGGGGCGAGTGCCAGCATTTGGGGGCTTATATGCACTGCTTCCCCCTGCCGCTGATTGACAGGGGGAAGCAGTGCATATTTAATGAGCGGCCCCACGTGATGGGGCCGCTCATACAGCAGCTCCCCCCGCCTCCTGCAGCCTCCACAGCCCCGGACAAAGCCCCCACCTCACCATGTACCGTATATGACCCGTGTATAAGCCGAGGGGAGACTTTTCAGCCCAAATTTTGGGCTGAAAAACTCGGCTTATACACGAGTATATACGGTACTAGCCCATCAACCCAGCATTATAAGCTGCATCTCTCAGCTGTTTGGACCCTAATAGCTGGCTACCTGCACATTTTATTTTCACTTTTACTAGGTCCTGTCACTCAGAGCAAACATTTGTATGACAGAACAGCATGCAGATATTATCTACATTATCTGCATACTCTTCCCATGCAGTTTGAGCACTTTATTACCCATGTATGCCTTTTTACAGCCCTCCCAGACCTCTTTCTTTTGTCCAGCAGAAATTTATTTGCGTTTCCCATTGACTTACAATGTACTCACTATTCAATATGAATACACGAGTATTACAAACTAACGATTACAAATATTTCACTACTTGCTCATCCCTAGTCACAAATCTACCCTGTGAGATATATTCTTAAAAGACATCTGTCACCAGCTTCTTGCTACCTAATCTGAGAGCAGCATATAAGAAAAGAGACCCTTATTATGTACCACTTAGCAGTCGTGACACAATCAGAGTTTATTTATGCAGAATGTAGAAGAGCTCAGAAAGATAACTCCATCCACACCACAGCTTTCTGTGAACATTGTCTATTGACACTAAGCTGCTTATCAGAGGAGGAGGTGTGGTTGGATCAGGTCTCATGCGAACTGTAGACCATTTATTTATCATTCACACTTTTTTTAAAAAGCACCAGACTGGAGAACACCTAACTGTTGGTCAGGGAACTTATCGCGTGTGAGTGCTCTGGGGAACAGTTCTCACCTTCTCTCTCTGACCACCCCACTGCTTCTTCTTGCCCTTTGCAGTGCTGTGGATCTCTCCACCTCTGCGCCGCTGTCCTTGCTCTACACTGTATGCAGAATTATTAGGCAAATGGGTATTTTGATCACATGATACTTTTTATACATGTTGTCCTACTCCAAGCTGTATAGGCTTCAGAGCCAACTACCAATTAAGTAAATCAAGTGATGTGCATCTCTGTAATGAGGAGGGGTGTAGTCTAATACATCACAACCTATATAAGGTGTGCTTAATTAGTAGGCAACTTCCTTTTCTTTGACCAAATGGGTCAGAAGAGAGATTTGACGGGCTCTGAAAAGGCCAAAATTGTAAGATGTCTTGCAGAGGGATGCAGCAGTCTTGATATTGCCAAACTTTTGAAGCGTGATCACCAAACAATCAAGCGTTTTATGGCAAATAGCCAACAGGGTCGCAAGAAGCGTGTTGGGCAAAAAAGGTGCAAAATAACTGCCCATGGTCAGAGGACTCAACTCCCCATTAAAGAGAAAATGTGCAATCATAGACTATTCAAAACATACACCAGACATCATACTACTACAGGAAACACACTTTACAGACCACTCCTGAAATTCTTTCATAAGTCATACACTAGATCCCACCTAGCATCCCATAATAAAAAAACTAGAGGAGTGGCCATCCTATTCCACAACTCCTTCCCATTCATACAGAAACAAGTGACTGCGGACAAAGAAGATAGATACCTCATAATACACGGGACAGTTCAATCAAAACGAATCTGTATCATAAATAGATGTGGCCAAGGTAAGAAAGGCTGAACAAGAAACATAAGATAAAACGTCAAGACTGGGCCAAGAAATATCTCAAGACTGATTTTTCAAAGGTTGTATGGACTGATGAAATGAGAGTGTCTCTTGATGGGCCAGATGGATGGGTCAGAGGCTGGATCAGTAAAGGGCAGAAAGCTCCACTGCGACTCAAACGCCAGCAAGGTGGAGGTGGGGTAGTGGTATGAGCTGGCATCATTAAAGATGAACTTGTGGGACCTTTTTAGGTTGAGGATGGAGTGAAGCTCAACTCCCGGACCTACTGCCAGTTTCTGGAAGACAACTTCTTTAAGCAGTGGTACAGGAAGAAGTTGGTATCGTTCAAGAAAAACACGATTTTCATGCAGGATAATGCTCCATCACATGCATCCAACTACTCCACAGCGTGGCTGGCCAGTAACGGTCTAAAAGAAGAAAAAATAATGACATGGCCCCCTTGTTCATCTGATCTGAACCCCATAGAGAACCTGTAGTCCCTCATAAAATGTGAGATCTACAGGGAGGGAAAACAGTACACCTCTCGGAACAGTGTCTGAGAGTCTGTGGTGGGTGCTGCATGCAATGTTGATCGTAAACAGATCAAGCAACTGACAGAATCTATGGATGGAAGGCTGTTGAATGTCATCATAAAGAAAGGTGGCTATATTGGTCACTCATTTTTTTGGGTTTTGTTTTTGCATGTCAGAAATGTTTATTTCTAAATTTTGTGCAGTTATATTGGTTTACCTGGTGAAAATAAACAAGTGAGATGGGAATATATTAGGTTTTTATTAAGTTGCCTAATAATTCTGCACAGTAACAGTTACCTGCACAAATAGATATCCTCCCAAGATAGCTGAATCTATAAAAAAAAACACTCCAACTTCCAAAAATATCAGTTGTTATTCACTTTCAGTTCTTTTCATGGGGACAGACGGGGGTCGAGACCCGGTCCCGTGACCCTGATGGTGTCATTTAATAACAGAGGGAAAATGACAGGGATGACAGGGAAAAGGGGTATTCGTGATGCCACCTGTGGTACGCAGCCACCGGCAGCTTAGATGGCTTCGCTCTGCGCAGGTGGAACGCGGTCCCCAGGGTGGCGGGATGGAGGAGTCAGTTCATACCTTGGCAGATGTTCATTAGGTTGTCAGCACCCCGGTGTCTCATGCGGCCTCTGCAGCCTGTGGTCGCTGCTAAGAAAAGTCTCACACACCACAGCTGGTGTTCCCTTACTTTTACTCAGTTGTTTCAACATGGCCACCGGATGCTTCCCCTTGCCAACCTCCGGTACAGCGTTGTCTCCAGAACAGGATAGTGCAGTCGAGCCTCGATTGGTGTTCCTTTCTTTCTCTCTTACTAGGTGTTTCTTTCTCTGGTGGTCCCTCAGTGCTATAAGCTAGATTCGCCTCTCCTCTCATCGCCTCCCCACACAGAGCTCAGGACCAATAGCCAGGGTGCCCAGTTGTACCCCTTCTGGGTACTGCTATATAGTTCGGCCTCCTTCTCCAAGTTGTGTTGGGTGTTCGGTCGCAGCTTCCCTTAGGAACTCGGGGCCTCCAGTTCAACGGTTCGGGCCTACAGCATCTGCGCCGTGTTCAGGGCCGGTTCCCTGTGTCGTCCACCAGCCGCTCTGCACTCTCACCAGATACGGGCATGCGGGGATCTATGTCTCGTTCCGTACCCCAAGGGCTCTGTTCCTCCTTCACACCTGTCAGTCTTTCCCTCCCAGGGTGAGCGTGGTCATGCTCCAGCCCACGGGAGTCGACACCACTCCTTACCTTTACTCCTCCACTTCTCCATATTCTCTCACTCTCTTTTTCTATCCCAACTAGCCTTGGGTCCTCCCTCTTGGTCCACCATCCCGGGGTCCTAAAGTGTTGTGTCTGTATATGTGTCAAGCTCAACTGCTTATGACAGCACCTGGAGAGCAGAGGCACTACTCTCCTTCTAATGGAGAAGTGTAGTACCTCTTGTGGTGGCCTAACCAGTGGGGCGTCACATATATATGTCTTCATCCTAGTGTACGGCCCCACCCTGATATATATCCTTAAGAAAATATTCCAGCCATACATACTAGTTGTGTACCTATAGACTCTACATACAGCATTACTATCAAGGAGAACAAAGAGTCTGTACACTACACATTTTTATAAGTATAAAATTGACACAATTTTATTTCTTGTATTATAAAGAACTGGACAACCTATGGCTCTTTCAGATATGCATTGTCTCATACAAAGCCCACAGCACTGATTGTCATTTATGATGTATTAGAGTTAGTATGTCCACCCTTCAAGTTGTTACCAAGGATGGTATCTTAGTATGATAAAGAGAAAAACCTGTCCTTATTCATATTATAACTTTTACCCATGTGTATGTTCCAAAGTAAAGATGCCCAATAGTTACCCATATGGAGGATCAGTTGAGCAGGGAGACGCCAGCCCCTACGTCAGTTTTGCACTATCGCTTCCTCAGGGGAAATGCATAATTAAACACAAAAACATTCAACCTTTCCCCTGCTCCCTCTTCACCCTGTGTCCTCTGTAGCAAGTGGACAGCATTCAATGACGCCGTACCTTGTCATGATGCTGTCAACATCAGTTGCCAGCTATTGTTTGGCTGGTAGAATGTATCACAGTGCAGGGACCCAACAGGTCTCTGCTCTGTGATGCATTTCAGCTGGATGTGCGTTCATGGACACTGGGTTCACAGGCACCTGTAACCCCAGGCCTGGTCACAGTTGTGACCTCTGCATCGACGATCATTATGCCCCTGGATGTAGACCTCAAAAGAACTTTAGGACTTTATCATAGCCATCTCCTATGCCGATTATAGCTTCAGCTTGCTCCAGTGATACCGGTCTGTGGCGTGGCATTCCAGTTTCTGGGAAACAATTGTAACTTGTTTAGTGTTTGGTGGAAACATCCTTGTTGTATTTTTATCTCCTGTTTGTTTCTGATTTCCCCAAATCACATATTGTCTTCTCCCTATGTGCAAGTGCAGTGTGTTTCAGTTTTCGTTTTTCCTGTCTGCCTTTATCTGTGGGTTTCATTACTCCCCTGCTTTGGGGAGAATGGGAGTGGGAATCAGCTCAGGGCTGAGCAGGAGCAGGTCTAAGGTGAAGACTCAGGCCTCTCTACCATCAGGAGTACCCCTGAGACAGGGTGAGTTCAGGGCTCCCTAGCCTAAGGGATAGATCAGGCACCCAGTTTCCCCTTTTACCCTAAGCCAACCTGACAGTTTCATATGGGACCTAATCAAGGCAGTGAAAATCTCAAGTTGACTAAAAAAAACTCATTATTTTGAATCAACAACACACTGTCTAATAAATGAGACATCCCTGAAAACAGTGTCTCAGTTTCTAATTCATGCTGTCCTCAAATTACATCACAAAAACTGCTGATAGATTCACTTTAAGTGCACTGCTGAGTATTAATTATCTACATAGACTATTTAACCACCCAAAACTTGGAAAAGAAAAGGAAAGAATTATCAGGGGGTGTTTATAGCTTTATGTTCCCAAAACATTTTCTCTAACATCCATCAATATTGGCCTTGCAGTCTACACTAATGACCCATGAAAGCATAATTAAGTTATGAGACATGTTGGCTATCTTATCAATTGTTACTTTGGAAACTTACATGCTTATAAGTTAAAGTTTTGTTATGAGAAGAAAAACATTCTCAGGATTTCTACATATTGAAACATCAAAGGATTGGAACATAAACATATATAAATTTTAGCATAATTATGATATAATTATATATAGTGATATAATTCTGGCATAGTATAATAATGATGCCTCTAAATACTCAAAATAACATTATCTTTTTAAACCCTCAACAACTGGCCAATGATTTGCTATGTAGATGTAGAGACAAGTTTGAAGTCACAGCACGTGAAAAGATTTTCTACTATATATTAAGTAAAGCTCATTTGGCCTTGTGACATGGAATAAAAGAAAAAAACTTTACTCACCTCCTTGAGGACACTGAATGACTCTAGACTAGTGATGAGTGAACCGTACTATAAATTTCTGATTTCGTAACAAACACAGACTTTTAAAAATTTTCAATGTCAGGATTAAAGTTCAGGTGCGTTACATACGCAAATCACTGGAGCGAGTATTGCATTGTCCGGGAGCACTTATTGTTTGGCCAAGTGTGAGCCACTTGCAGTGTTTGAAAGAGTCTCCCTGGGGTAAAATCAAAGTTATCGTGGGCATGTAGTGTGTACCAAACATGAAAATAACAAAAGCCCGCCCTTTCCCCCAAAAAAGTGTTTTACTTATGGCTGGCTGTATGTAGACAGAGATCTAGACTGCCCAGTTAGTGACTTACAATGAGGTTCGGGTCAAGTGTGGATCCACGAGTTCGCTCATCCCTACTCCAGACAACACATATTGCCGCACACCAGATGTTGATGCTCGCAGTCCATCAGGAGACACAACTGCAAGAGTAGAGTAAATGGAGCTGCATCAAATAAGTTTTACATAAAACACAGTGAAAATTTCACTTAGCAGCAGGTTAACACAGTGTTTAATTCTTAAGGCAATGTCATTTTGCCATGCCCACCATGCCCTTTCTTGTAAAATCTCTGATTCCACCACCGCTTCTTGTATGTGTAGGTCAACATATCAGTAAATGTGACTGACTTAGGCTAGGGTCACACTTGCCTTGACAACGCTATGCGCTGCCAGATAACGCAGCCCATAGTAACCCGATGTGTATCTTGCTAACTAGCCACACATAAAGCTCCAGGAAGTGCGCTTTACAAAATTAAGTTTTTAGTGCTTGCATCATGCTAGGGTCAAAGCGCATGTGTAACCCTAGCCTTAGTCCAGTATGACTTCATCAGCACTATAACATCACTACTTCCATGATGCTCTCACAACTATAATGATATCTATGCATGGTATCTTCACAATAATTTCAAAAGGTTAGGCTAGGGTCACACTCAACGGCATCGACTTAACGGATGTGTTAAAAGGATGCATGTTTTTCCCTCATGTATACATTAAATGTGTGTACATATATGTACCATGTGTTAACGGATGCGTTAAAGCTATGGCATGTGTTAATTTTTTACATAACATCCGTTACGGTTGCATTTTTCATAGACTCCAATGATAACTTAACGCATCCATCACAGTCACTTTTCCCAGATTGCCCAAAACTGCTGCAGCCCACATTATGATGTGCGCTACAAAAAATGCATAGTAACAAACGCACACCAATTTGGCCATGCGTTAATTGTACTAGAGTTGATAGGTGCGTTAACAATAAGTTTGCAGATATTGGCCTTGTTCACACTCACCTGCGTTTTTGGCACTCTCTGCGTTTTTCTGCAGTTTTTCAAAAACGCAGGTGCGTTAACGCAGGGTGCAATTGAGTGTACATGTGTTTTTTCACTACAATTGCGTTTTTTTCCCCCAGTCCAAAAACGCTGCATGCAGCGTTTTTTGGGTGCTGGAAAAAAATGCAGGTGCTGTTTCCCAAAACGCATGCATTTTTTTAATATGGGCCCCTATGGGAAACTCATGCGTTAACGCAGGGCACATATAGGCACCTGCGTTAACGCATGCGTTTCCCATAGGGCCCCATGTTAAAAAAACGCATGCGTTTCTATAACATGGGGCCCTATGGAAAACGCATGCGTTTTTAAATGGCACATTTATGCACCCTGCGTTAACACATGCGTTTTTGCCTGCGTTTTTGGCCAAAAAATGACTTAGTCCAAAAAAGTGTCAAATCCTTTCAGACACACTAGGGACACTTATTGGCACTTTTAGAAAAACGCAGATGTTTTTTTTCCTGCTAAAAAAAACGCAAATCGAGTGTGAACATGGCCATTGCAGGCAGAGTGATAATAACTATGCCCAGCAACAGCAGAAGGAAATCTACATCTGGAGCTAACATTGGACCAAGAGGTTTCAATGGTTTATAACAGTTTTAGTTTATTTATTAACTAATAACCTATTGGATTTTATATCATTTTGTATATTGATGATATGGTCCATACATACAATGAGAATTACCAATCATTAGCCGTCCTTTGTATTTGAATCTCATAAACTAATATACTAGCACTTCACAATTGTAAGTGCACATTGTCTTCAAATAACAATTTTCAGGGTATCAATGGGGAAACTGAACCAAATAATAGAGCCAAGTGTCCACTGTACATTGATTATTATTTTACCAATAACCATCAAATGGATTGCTTTTAAAAAACACTCTTTATAAAACACCTATTTTCATATACCTAAGGCACCTTTCAGACTGGCGTTTTTGTCCAAATCAGGCGGATCCAGACAAAAAAACGCATCTGCCGAGGGTCCCACCTTACGGCCGCACTTGCAGCAGACTTGCGGCAAGCCCCATGCATTGTGTATGGGGCTTGCGGTAATGTGCGGCTGGTGCTGTTCCGCCAGATGTGGCAGGTGAGGCCGAGAAAAAAAATGGGGAGCGCACCGCCATAGATCTACTGTAAATGCCTACAGTACCTTGCACAGCGGCACATACTATACGTGCGCAGCTGACAGGGGAACCGTGGCTTCATTGAGAAAATTCCTGTACAGGAGTTATTAACAAATGACATGCCGTCCTGAGTGGGCAGCATGTCTCTAGGGGGGTGGTTGCCAACAATTATTCTTAATATTCAATCTTTTATTCAACTGTTAACAGTTTGTTCATCCATGTGGCATCAGGGATGAGCAAACTATACAGTAACCGCATTGCTCAGGATTACATATCCTAAGCAATGCGGTTACCGCATTGCGTATGCTAGAACTGCTGCGAAAACTGCAGCCTGCATGATTTTTCATGCAGGCTGCAGATCCGGAGCCGGTAACTGGATTGCATGTAATGCAATCCGGTTTCCATAATGGGCTTCTATAAGGAGCATTTCCTGATGCATTTTTGAGCTTTTTGAAAGCTCTAAACCGGATCAGGATTTAAAAAAAAAAAAAAAAGCAAGTGTGACCCTAGCCTAAGATAGACTTGAATTGTGTATCCTTAGAAATTCCTCCGGGATACTTCTCAATGGACAGGGCTTGCAACTTGACTCGGGTGGATCCAAGTGAAATAGCCAGACATAGGCGCACACAGGATGACTATATCAAGAATAGTGTATCCAGCCAATGAACAGCAGCGCTTCCCAGGATTCACACCCAAAGATGATAGTTTGAAATTTTTATTTGGTAAGTTAAAATAGATATACAACGCGTTTTGGATACAATATATATCCTTCTTCTGATATCATAAACACAGGAGATTTGTACTGTGTTTATAATACCTGAAGGAGGAACATAGAAATGTCATTCTATGAAATATCTTCAAAGCGAGAACCAATAAAACATTTTCATGGTCATATTCATGTTCATTACACCACAATTCTATAACTCAGAACCTTATTAAGTCAGTAACAATTTCAGTGTTGATCAGTGCTATATGCTGCATTGCAGTGTTATTGCATTATGTAGGTTAAGCTATCAAACTAATTCAGGTTGAACTGGTCCAATTACCTAAGGAAAGGAAAAAGGAAAAAAAAGGTTAAAAGTGAAAAACATTTAAAAAAATATAAAAATTTGATTTATCTCTCTTTCTTCCCATTAAAAATAAATCGATAAAAATAGAGAATATATTTGGTATCTCCATGCCTATTAAAGTATGGTTTATCAACATAAAAAATTAATTAGTCAATATGGCGGATGGTGTGATAAAAAAAAAAAAAACTGTTGTGGCAATTGGTCTCCACCCTTCACTAGACAATGCAAATAAATTCAAACAGATAGCTTGTCACACCATAAAATAAGCCCTGAATCAGCTCAATCAATGGAAAAAGAAGGGGGTCAATTTTTTTTCTTTTCAAACTTCTGAGGTTCTTTTATTTTTTTTGCATAACATAAAACTAAAACATGCAAGTTTGGAATGGTCGTAATCACACTGACCTGGAAAATCATGGTGCTAGGTCAACTTTACGATATAAAAAATTGTCATGCATACAAACCCAAAAAATAGTAATGGATTTTCACTTTTTTCAGCATTATTTTTTACTTTGACTTTTTCACTATTTTTAGTAAATTGTATGGCAAAATGGATGTTTTTGAAAATTACAACTTAACCTCCCAAGAAAACATGCCTTTATACAGGTATTTTGATGGATAAATAAAAAGGTTGTGCTTCTTGAAAGAAGGTGTGGGTAGGGAATTTGCAATATAAAAATTGCACTCAGGTTTAAAGGGGTTATCTGGGATTCATATTTAAAAAAAATGTACCCAAGCACTAACACACAGGTAGTTTCCA
Source organism: Allobates femoralis (assembly GCA_033576535.1). NCBI lineage: Eukaryota > Metazoa > Chordata > Amphibia > Anura > Aromobatidae > Allobates > Allobates femoralis. Next base: position 752,465,340 of record JARQOC010000003.1, on the reverse strand, counting down.
CACACCTGCCTGTTGTGCCCTGCACCGTTCACCGCCGTCATCGCCAACACGGAGTGATCCGAGACCGCTCCTGTCAGCGATTTAACCGCTTCCTCTGATGTCAAGTCACTTCTCCACTCTGTCGACATCATGCTGACTGACAGCCTGTCCCCCAATCAGGTAGCAGGGAGCCGGCTGTCAATCACTAGGAGACTGGCTGTCCCACACCTTCCACAGAGAAGAGTGGAAATGCCACCTAGGCTGTTTACCCTGCCATGCTTTCCCCGGAAGGAGTGGTCTGTGACCACTCTGTGCCATGGTGAACGGTCTCGGGCAGAACAGGCAGGTAGGTGGCGGCTACCTGCCTGTTAGTGCTTAGGCACTTTTTTTTTTTTTATAAATTCCAGATATAACCTTTAACTACAGAATTGCTGTCAAGTTCGTATGCAGGGTATTTCAGCTGAACTCCAGGAGTCCTGACTCTACTGTAATCATCTTCTCATTGGGGAGAGCTTTGAACAAAAAGTATTTTAAAAATAGGTCTAATCTGCTTACAAGTTAGAAAATCATCACTAAATAACAGTTCTGATTTGTTAATGCCACATGTTCTAGTCACATCAACATTGAAATTAACCCACATAAAGCACGTACTTAATCAATATTCATTCCGACAGAGCCCGCGCTGCAGGTGATGGCTGTATGTCACTGTTTATGTTCTATCCATTCCAAAGATGTATAGCGATTTTACGTTCCCTCCAGCTGCATTAAATAACTTGAAAACCAAAGACAAGGGTCTAAAATGCTGAAGCAATAAACATGAATGCCCTTTTGATTGTTTTTGTCTTAAGTAATGGGTTTAATTTACTGTCATTTTTATGCACCATAACCTTACTGTGGCTTCAACTAGTTCTAATTATAGGAAGTGAAACACTTTCTGCAGTTTTGCAGTTTACAGTTGTTTAGTCTATTGTCGCTATGGATCTGCAAACTTACTCGTTAGACTAGATATTTTTCTGCTTGTTTTATGACCAAATTCCATTTTTAAAATCAAATGTCCAGTTTCTATACATAGTCTAGGACAGGGGTAGGGAACTCAAGGCCTCGAGAGCCACATACAGTGCATGTTTTCAGGATTTCCTTAATATTTGACAGTTGGAATCATCACCTGTGCAGGAGGTTAAATTACCAACTGTCAAATACTAAGGAAATCCTAAAAACCTGCACTGTGTACAACTCTCGAGGCCAGGAGTTCCCCAGTACTATCTAGGATCTCATTACTACTTTATGTGGCGCCCCACTGGTCAGTGCGCCACAGTAGGGGTACTGCACCCACAATAGAGTGTGCAGTATTCCTGTCGCAGGGGAGTGTAAAGTTGACATGAGCCTCCCATCTAAGCACTAACACACTCTAGAGCCAGGGATGATGGGGTTAAATCCTTAGGACAGAGACCCAGTCCCAGGGGCGGAGTTAGGAGAGGCAGGAAGTCACACACTTGGGAGTAGTCCATACTGAGGCGAGAAGCAAGGAGGGAACTGGCCAAGAGAGGGGTCTCCCAGGGAGGGCGCCTGAGAGATAAAAAGGCGGCCCAGGAAAAAAAAGAGGAAACCCCATTCCGGACTTCCATAATCCGGAGGAATCCTAGTCAACCAACGGATTGCCGGCACCGAAGAACGGTACAGGCGAGTTCACCCCTGAGCCATCGACACCGGCCAGTCGCGGGTTAGTTTAGCAACCCCGACATCACCGTCCAGAATATGCAGCCCCACCAGGATCACCCAAACTGGGTCGAGCCCCTTAGAGAGAAGAATGGTACCTCATAGCACCCAATGGGTCTGGTGGACAAGCAGGCTGTGCAGGGCAGCGCAAGGAAAGTGAGGAGGCGCAAGTTAAGGCAGCAGGATGTAGGAAAGATAAAATAAGGTATACTACAGGAGCCTCAAAGAGACTTTACCCTCCTCAGTGACTACCCGGCCAGCTACCTGTTCAAATACTGTGCAAACTGTAACCTTAAGTGCTATCTGAACCGGTTTCAGTAAAGTACCAGTATAGAATCACAAGGGTTCCGTGTCTCCTTTCTGCAGAAACCACTGCACTGCGCACAACCAGCACCACGACAACAAGTACTGTGCTATCCTGCCCCGGGGACCTGACTCCACCTGCAGGGAGCCATACCACCCAGACTGCAATACCATCGTCCCCAGCGGTCTGGTATCACCAGAATGTGTAGGTGGCATCACGACAAACTTTTATTGTCTTATTCACTTTATTCCCTTTGTACAATTCCCCGAATTTTTGGGCCGACCACCATGGCTACGGGTCCAGGCGGGCCACCAGTGACAACCCTCCAACTCCAAGCCCGGGTTCTGAGTTCCAATAGACCCCTGGGTGAGTCATTTACTTAAATAAAAACTAAATCTTTTGACTTGCCCCAGAATCTGACTTTTCACAAAACAAGTAATGCAGTACTTGAATTACTGTGTAAGGCATTATTCACATAGTTTAGTACAAGTGATATTCTGAAGTATTTCCCAGAGCCTCAAGGGGATCCTTAAAAAAGGACATATATTATACATATATACAGTATATACAGTTAGGACCAGAAATATTTGGACAGTGACACAATTTTCGCGAGTTGGGCTCTGCATGCCACCACATTGGATTTGAAATGAAACCTCTACAACAGAATTCAAGTGCAGATTGTAACGTTTAATTTGAAGGGTTGAACAAAAATATCTGATAGAAAATGTAGGAATTGTACACATTTCTTTACAAACACTCCACATTTTAGGAGGTCAAAAGTAATTGGACAAATAAACATAACCCAAACAAAATATTTTTATTTTCAATATTTTGTTGCGAATCCTTTGGAGGCAATCACTGCCTTAAGTCTGGAACCCATGGACATCACCAAACGCTGGGTTTCCTCCTTCTTAATGCTTTGCTAGGCCTTTACAGCCGCAGCCTTCAGGTCTTGCTTGTTTGTGGGTCTTTCCGTCTTAAGTCTGGATTTGAGCAAGTGAAATGCATGCTCAATTGGGTTTAGATCTGGTGATTGACTTGGCCATTGCAGAGTGTTCCACTTTTTTGCACTCATGAACTCCTGGGTAGCTTTGGCTGTATGCTTGGGATCATTGTCCATCTGTACTATGAAGCGCCGTCCAATCAACTTTGCAGCATTTGGCTGAATCTGGGCTGAAAGTATATCCCGGTACACTGCAGAATTCATCCGGCTACTCTTGTCTGCTGTTATGTCATCAATAAACACAAGTGACCCAGTGCCATTGAAAGCCATGCATGCCCATGCCATCACGTTGCCTCCACCATGTTTTACAGAGGATGTGGTGTGCCTTGGATCATGTGCCATTCCCTTTCTTCTCCAAACTTTTTTCTTCCCATCATTCTGGTACAGGTTGATCTTTGTCTCATCTGTCCATAGAATACTTTTCCAGAACTGAGCTGGCTTCTTGAGGTGTTTTTCAGCAAATTTAACTCTGGCCTGTCTATTTTTGGAATTGATGAATGGTTTGCATCTAGATGTGAACCCTTTGTATTTACTGTCATGGAGTCTTCTCTTTACTGTTGACTCAGAGACAGATACAACTACTTCACTGAGAGTGTTCTGGACTTCAGTTGATGTTGTGAACGGGTTCTTCTTCACCAAATAAAGTATGCTGCGAACATCCACCACTGTTGTCATCCGTGGATGCCCAGGCCTTTTACAGTTCCCAAGCTCACCAGTCAATTCCTTTTTTCTCAGAATGTACCCAACTGTTGATTTTACTACTCCAAGCATGTCTGCTATCTCTCTGATGGATTTTTTCTTTTTTTTCAGCCTCAGGATGTTCTGCTTCACCTCAATTGAGAGTTCCTTTGACCGCATGTTGTCTGGTCACAGCAACAGCTTCCAAATGCAAAACCACACACCTGGAATCCACCCCTGACCTTTTAACTACTTCATTGATTACAGGTTAACGAGGGAGACGCCTTCAGAGTTAATTGCAGCCCTTAGAGTCCATTGTCCAATTACTTTTGGTCCCTTGAAAAAGAGGAGGCTATGCATTACAGAGCTATGATTCCTAAACCCTTTCTCCGATTTGGATGTGGAAACTCTCATATTGCAGCTGGGAGTGTGCACTTTCAGCCCATATTATATATATAATTGTATTTCTGAACATGTTTTTGTAAACAGCTAAAATAACAAAACTTGTGTCACTGTCCAAATATTTCTGGCCCTAACTGTATATATATATTAAGAAAAAACTTTTTTTTCTTAGCTTTTATGCCTAAACAAAAACAGATGACAATGAGTAATCAATTGGCCCTGATGCGAAAGCAAAATCATCAACATTTACAGAAATAAACACTTGAAATAGATCACTCTGTAATTTATGTGTTCCACTTTATGTATTGAATTACTAAAATAAATTAACTTTTTGATCATATAATATTCTAATTCATTGAGATACACCTGAATATATATATATATCAATGAGTGCAATATCCCTACATGCAATTCTTTAGCCTTGCAGGAGTATACATCCAAAAAATATTGAGGCAGCACCGCAAATCTTAAAATTCAAGTGTTTCTTATTGGTCCATACGTTACCACAACGTTTCAGTCCTCTGACCTTTCTCAAGTGGTGTCACTATTTTTTGGATATATATATATGTATGTATACAGTGCGTTGGGAAAGCATTTGTCCCCCTTGAACTTTTCAACCTTTTTCCACATTTCAGGCTTTAAACATAAAGATGTAAATTCTAATTTTTTCGTGAATAATCAACAAGTGGGACACAATCATGAAGTGGAACGAAATTTATTGGATATTTTAAACTTTTTTAACAAATAAAAATCTGAAAAGTGAGGCATGCAATATTATTCGGCCCCTTTACTTTCAGTGCAGCAAACTCACTCCAGAAGTTCAGTGAGGATCTCTGAATGATCCAATGTTGTCCTAAATGACAGGTAATGATAAATAGAATCCATCTGTGTGTAATTATGTCTCCGTATAAATGCACCTGCTCTGTGATAGTCTCAGGGTTCTGTTTCAAGTGCAGGGAGAATCAAGAAGATCAAGGAACACACCAGGCAGGTCCGAGATACTGTTGTGGTGAAGTTTAAAGCCGGATTTGGATACAAAAAGATTTTCCAAGTTTTAAACATCTCAAGGAGCACTGTGCAAGCGATCGTATTGAAATGGAAGGAGTATCAGACCACTGCAAGTCTACCAAGAAGACTGATAAGAGATGCAGCCAAAGGCCCATGATCACTCTGGATGAACTACAGAGATCTACAGCTGAGGTGGGAGAGTCTGTCTATAGGACAACAATCAGTCGTACACTGCACAAATCTGGCCTTTATGGAAGAGTGGCAAGAAGAAAGCCATTACTCAAAGATTTTTAATTGATATTTTATTACTAAAAATAGTATATTGAAGCGCGCTACTTTCAATCGCCCTATATCCTCTAAGTATATTCTTCCAAACTAGAAACTGTTTTAAAAATCACAATTTATTCATAAATCAATGAATCATATTTATAGTGTTCAAACCCGCAGGTCTCGGCTGTATAGCTGCAGGATTATCTACCAATTTACACTAAGCATAAAACTACACACAAAACACACATAAAAAAACATGAAAACACTAAAAGGTTTTTACCACACAGGGCAATTGAAAGTAGTGCACCTCAATATACTACTTTTAGTAGTAAAATATCAATTAAGAATCCTTTTTTTCTGGCTCCATCCTGCCACCCCGTCTCCATCCTGCCATCCTGCCCCCCCTCGCCACCATCCTGCCCCACTGGCTTCATCCTGCCCTGATCGCTCCATCCTGCCCCTGCCTCCATCCTGCCCCCCTGGCTCCATGCCCTACTGGCTCCATCCAGCCCCCCGGCTCCATCCTGCCCCCCAGCATCCATCCGGCCCCCCCGGCTCCGTCCTCTGCTCCCCGGCTCCATCCTGCCCCCCAGCATCCATCCTGCCCCCCCAGCTCCATCATGCCCTGCTCGCTCCATCCTGCTCCCCCACATCCATCCTGCCCCCTCACATCCATCCTGCCCCCCGCATCCATCCTGCCCCCCTGCATCCATCCTGCCCCCCCGTCTCCATCCTGCCCCCTTCCCCCAGCTCCATCCTGCCTTGCTCTCTCCATCCTGTCCCCCTGGCTCCATGCCCTGCCGGCTCCATCCAGCCTCCCAACCTCCATCCTGTTCCCCCCACCTCCATCCTGCTCCCCCAGCTCCATCCTGCTCCCCCACATCCATCCTGCGCCCCCACATCCATCCTGCCCCCCGGCTCCATCCTGCCCCCCCCGCATCCATCCTGCCCCTCCAGCATCCATCCTGCCCCCTGGCTTCCATCCTGCCCCTCCTTGGCTCCATTCTGCCCTGCTTGCTCCATCCTGCTCCCCCGGCTCCATCCTGCTCCCCCACATCCATCATGCCCCCACACATCCATCCAGCCCCCCTGGCTCCATCCTGTGCCCCCGGCTCCATCCTGCCCCCCCGCCGCATCTATCCTGTTCCCCGGCATCCATCCTGCCCCCCCGGCTCCATCCTGTCCCGCTCGCTCCATCCAGCTCCCCCGGCTCCATCCTGCTCCCCCACATCCATCCTGCTCCCCCACATCCATCCTGCCCCCCCACATCCATCCTGCCCCACCAGATCCATCCTGCCCCCCCCCCCCCCGGCTCCATCCTGCTCCGCTCGCTCCATGCTGCCCCACTCGCTCCATGCTGCCCGCTCACTCCACACTGCCCCGCTCACTCCATCCTGCTCCCCCGCCTCCATTCTGCTTCCCACCTCCATCCTGCCCCCCGCCACCATCCTGCCCCCCATCACCATTCTGCCCTCCTGCTCAATCCTGCCCCCCTGCTCCATCCTGTCGCTCTGGCAGTTAGTGGTCATGTGACCGATCAGCTGATCAGTTTCCCAGGCAACGACAGGTCCTAAAGGCCAGTAAGACCTAGAAGACGGAGGTGGAGCGAGCCGGTGGACAGGTGAGTATCCTCACTGAGGATTGTTTTATTTTTACTTTTACTATGGAGGAGCGGGGGCCAAGAGGAGCGAGGGGGCCGCGGGGAGCGCGGAGTATCGCCATATACCATAGTGCTGTAATGTGCTGTAATGTACCGCCATATGCTATAGTGCTGCTATACATGTGCTGTAATGTACCGCCATATACCATAGCACTGCTATACATGTACTATAATGTACCGCCATATACTAAAGTGCTGCTATACATGTACTGTAATGTACCGCCATATACCATAGCACTGCTATACATGTACTATAATGTACCGCCATATACTATAGTGCTGCTATACATGTACTGTAATGTTACGCCATATACTATAGTGCTGCTATACATGTGCTGTAATGTACTGCCATATACCATAGCGCTGCTATACATGTACTGTAATGGCCACTTTACACGCGGCTACATTTCTAGCTTATCCACAGGTAACTTACTAGCTGCAGTGAAATCATGGAGACATGGTTCTATCTTGTTGCTGTGTACAAATGGAATAATGTCTCCATGATTTCACTGCAGCCAGTAAGTTACCTGTGGATAAGCTAGAAATGTAGCCGTGTGTAAAGTGGCCAAATGTAACTCCATATACTATAGTGCTGCTATACATGTACTGTACCGCCATATACTATAGTGCTGCTATACATGTGCTGTAATGTACCGCCATATACTGTAGTGCTGCTATACATGTACTGTAATGTACCGCCATATAGCATAGTGCTGCTATATATGTGCTAGAAAGTACCGCCATATACCATAGCGCTGCTATACATGTACTGTAATGTATCGTCATATACTATAGTGCTGCTATACATGTACAGTAATATACCGCCATATACTATAGTGCTGCTATACATGTGCTGTAATATACCACCATATACCATAGCACTGCTATACATGTGCTATAAAGTTCCGCCATATAATATAGCGCTGCTATGCATGTGCTACAAAGTACCACCATATACCATAGCGCTTCTATACATGTACTATAATGTGTGGCTCAAGTGGTTAGCACTGTAGCCTTTGCAGCGCTGGGGTCTTGAGGTCCTGGGTTCAATTCCCACCAAGGACACTAAGGACAACATCTGCAAGGAGTTTGTATGTTCTCCCCATGTTTGCGTGGGTTTCCTCCTGACACTCCGGTTTCCTCCCACATTGTAAAGACATACTGATAGGATATTTAGATTGTGGGCTCCCAAGAGAGACAGCATTACTCATGTATGTAAAGTGCTATGGAATCAATAGCGCTATATAAATGAATAAATATTATATTATTATATACCATAGCGCTGCTATACATGTACTGTAATGTACTGCCATATCCTATAGTGCTGCTATACATGTACTGTAATGTACCGCCATATACTATAGCGCTGCTATACATGTGCTATAAAGTACCACTATATACGATAGTGCACCTGTATTTGTACTGTAATATACTGCCATATACTATAGTGCTGCTATACATGTGCTGTAATGTACCACCATATACCATAGCGTTGCTATACATGTACTGTAATGTACTGCCATATACTATAGTGCTGCTATACATGTGGTATACTGTACCACCATATGCTATAGTGTTACTTTACATGTACTGTAATGTACCGCCATACACAGTAGTGCTGCTATACATGTGCTGTAATGTATCGCCATATACCATAGTGCTGCTATACATGTACTATAATGTACCGCCATATACTGTAGTGCTGCTATACATGTACTGTAATGTACCGCCATATACCATAGCGCTGCTATACATTGCTGTAATGTACCGCCATATACCATAGTGCTGCTATACATGTAATGTAATGTACCACCATATACCATAGTGCTGCTATACATGTACTATAATGTACCGCCATATACTATAGAGGCCTCTGACTTGGATCTAAGTGGGAGGCATTTCCTGACACTATCATTTGTAATTGCTGCGCAGTTTTGGAGGAAAAAATAGCTGTTCTTCAAAATCAAGTGACTGCTTTTTCAATAATTACCAAATTGTTTTGTGGCCACACAAAAGTCATAATCTGGCCGCTCCACCTGACTTTACTCTTGAAAACATTACATTTCTTATGCAACAATCTCTTTAATTTTTTATGAGACCATAAAACTAACCACACATTATCCTGTACCGACTCGTGTATTGCTCCTGAACTTGTATTAACATAAGTACACGAGTGTAAATTTGTAATCACACAGCATATTTTGCTTAGTAAAAAAAATGAGGCAAGCTGAAAATTTATGAGTTAAACCATTCACAACATTCAAGAACAAAAATAAAATTATTTTGATGAATTATCCTCTTAAATTATCAAGATGTTTTCTCTCGTTCTGGAGCTTGAAGTTTCTCAAGAACTTGTAAGATAGTAAAAACAACTGGGGCATTTAATTTTTTTATGATTTTTGAAGAACTTTCGTTAAAGTAATAGTAAATCTTTGCTTCATTTCTTTAGTCTTAAGTTTCTTGACAGTTCTTTCTAATTACTTTGGAACATAGAACTTGCTAGGTCTTTTGCCAAATGGAGAGAGATGCCTCATATGTTAGTATTTTAATTTTGTTCTTCGTATCTAGCCTAGAGAAAGAGGCATACCAATATATACTACTTATTTCAGTTTATTATATCTGTTAATTTAAAATACTTGAACCTGAAACTATTTTGCTATGAAAATTCTGTAGCTTTCTCAAAAGACTTTTAATAGTCAACTAAAAATTAAACAAAGAGTAACCTTTATAAACCTTTATAATGTTTTTTTTCATATCTAAATCCACATACAATTTCAAGTAACTAAGTGGACATTTGGGATCTGAAACCTCTACTGATTGCTCAACCTTTCCCCAAAAGGTGCTGCTTACTTGACAGGAGTTCACAGCTCCTTTCTGAGTGCTCACACAGAGCAGAGTAAGGATAGCGCCTATTTATAAAATATCTTAAATTTGCAGCAAGTTTTGAAAAAATTAAACACTATTAATAATCATGTACTTAAAACATACTCATACACAAAATATGTTATAATAAATGATAAGCGAATCTACCCGTCACTATTCGGTACTCACACGGATATCATGGTATTCGGCCTACTCGGTTCTCGCCGAGTTTTTGTGTGCTTACCTTGCAAGATTTAAGTGTCACTCCAAGCATGGTTGATGCCTGATTTTCAGCCACTAAACATGCTGGGCTTGCTTACCAATCACAGTAATGCTGTAGCCATCTTAGTTCTGGCACTGCTGTCACTGGCCGGCTGCCCAGTGTCATTGGGGCTACATAACCCCTGCTTCTGCCATCTTGCGTACATTGCATCAGGAAACAGTGTAGTGTGAGCATAGGGACAGAGGGAGCAGAGTTTAGGCAGAGTGTTTCTGGCACCTAAATATTACACAACAGCGCTTTTATGAGCTACATTGAGTCTCTGCTGGTTCAGAATACTGTAGAGAGGGGTTTTGGAGCAGAGAGAGAGAAAGCAGAGTAGCGTTTCAGTACCTGCATATTAGACCAACAGCTCTTATAAGAGTTACATCGAGCTCCAACTAGCTGAGAATAGGGTAGGGAGAGTTTTGGGAACAGGGAGAAATAAAGCAGAGTAGCGTTCCAGTACCTGCATATTAGACCAACAGTTCTTTTTAGAGCTAAATTGTCATCACACATTGCATACTAAATAATAGAGTAGTTCCATTTTCTGGGGTCCTTTAAAAAACACTGGTCCTTCTACCACCTTTAATTTGGAGTCATGTTTTGCTTGGCCTGTGTCAAAAAGTACAAAATATTAACTGCATCCTAATGAGCTATTTACTCTCAAATAGAGTACTTCCATTTTCTTGTGTCCTTTAAAAAACAGTGGTCCTTCTGCCACCTTTAATTTTTGGGGTTAAATTTTGCTTACCTGTCAGGTAGTTTGGACCTTCTAAGCTTTCACTACCTGTCCCTGCAGCTTCCTACTACATTCCTAGCCATTCCTGTCTGTGCTAAATGTGTATTATAAAAATGTATAATTATCATTACTCATATTATTCTTATCTCTAAGGCTGAGACCTGAAGAAATCATCAGAATCAGACTCTCTCATACATGCTGAAAGATACCTTGAGTAGGGTATCCGAACTAAATTTAGTTTTAAATTTGGTAGAGAATGGCACTAGTACAGTAGTCGGACCAGTGCAGAATGTGCATAGGATTTTCAAAATATAACACTGGTGGCTGTGTCATAGACTGAAGAAAAGACTGTGACAACGGCCTCCAATTAAAAAATTCCATTCATATTATTGGTAGCATGTTGTTGACCATGAAGTAAATGTTGCAGGAGGAGTAGGATTTTAATTTAAGAATGAAATGGGTTTGGATTAGAAGTGATGGACGTTAATATAATTAGGAAAATGGAACATTTTGGGTGAATTTATGTTGGGTGCTGTCATCCAGAGAATGTACAAAGTCTGGAAAAATCCAGCCCTTCTTAAATTATATGAGAGTAAGTCTGTCTGTATTTTCTATTGAAAGGCGAGTGCAGTTATTCATTATAATTGCCCTGGCAGAACTAAAAATCTGTACAGACAACACACTAGCAGCAGGACAGGATAGCACCATCAAGACGTAAAAAGAGTGGTTGGGCCAAGTGTGCAGTTTGGACACTCAATAGTTAAAAGGCACTGAAGTATCAGGCAGGACGCTGGTATGGTCACTTAAGCACTCCTTCACCATCTTGGTCAACGTATCCCACTTCATCATAATTACACCCACAGATAGCCCTTGCTAAAAAGAGGTGGTGCCTCCGCCACCAGCATTGTCTGAGGGTGATCATTTCATCAACTGATTTACATCGGCCCGCTTTAATGATTTCATTGTGCAACTCTTTCCTGACTCTGAAATGAGAGAAGGAAACTTTTCCTTGTATGGTGGGTTGAGAAAGGTGTACAACCAGTATTTGTTGTTGGCCAAAATGTCTATCATGCAATGGTAACGGGAGAGTCAGTAGGACATGAATTGTGCTATGTGTGGCAAACTACAAAGAGCCAAAGGTTCACCACTAGGACAAACAACAACCATCCTCTTCTCCTCACACCGCTTCGCCTCTACCTCCTGCTACTCCTCTTCAGGTCATCAATGCTGGGCAGACATGAAGCTGGAGTTGGTAGTTCTCTTAGTAGCACAAATAAATCCTGTTCCTCCTCCTCTTCATCCTCCTCTTCCTCATCACCCAATATAGGCTGAGAATATTTTTCTGAGGCTGGGCAGGATAGTACCACCCATTGTAATATCTTGTTCCATAGCCACTAGGGATGGGCGAATCTACTCGCTAGGACTCGTTACTCGGCGAGTAGTAAGGGACTCGCAGGACTCGGTACTCTGCGAGTCTCCCAGTGATTACTCGCACGAGTCCAATGCAAATCAATATCAATCCTAGTTTTGTCAGAAACGCTGACAAAACTAGGATTGCCATTGTTTGCATTAGACTCGTGCGAGTAATCACTGGCTACTGTGCCAGTGATAGCAGGGAAACTCGCAGATAACTGCTGTTTCTTTGCGAGCCGAGTCCAGCTGTCTTCTCTGTGCAGCTCCAGGGTCCTAGAGCCCGCCTGCTCACAGACATTATGTAGCAGTGCTGAGATTGTTCTCAGTCTGCTCATTCCCTGTGTACAGACATGAATGTCTGTGCACAGAGATGATGTAGCAGTGCTGAGATTGTTCTCAGTCTGCTCATTCCCTGTGTACAGACATGAATGTCTGTGCACAGAGATGATGTAGCAGAGCTGAGATTGTTCTCAGTCTGCTCATTCCCTGTGTACAGACATGAATGTCTGTGCACAGAGATGATGTAGCAGAGCTGAGATTGTTCTCAGTCTGCTCATTCCCTGTGTACAGACATGAATGTCTGTGCACAGAGATGATGTAGCAGAGCTGAGATTGTTCTCAGTCTGCTCATTCCCTGTGTACAGACATGAATGTCTGTGCACAGAGATGATGTAGCAGAGCTGAGATTGTTCTCAGTCTGCTTATTCCCTGTGCATAGACATCTATATTTATGCACAGGGGATGTAGCAGAGAGGACATCGCGTTTTGGACTGCGTCGGACGGAAGAGGATTTTTTTAATTAAAGATGGAGTCCCTAATGGCTTTTTTTTTTATTTCTAATAAAAAATTTTCCTTGTGTTGTGTTTTTTTTTAAACAATTTAATAGAAATTCATGGCGGTCATGTCTAATATTGGCGTGACCGCCATAAATTTTGGGCTTAGGGCCAAATTTATTTCATGAATTTCAGAGTCAGAGTCTCAGAGTCAGAGTCTCAGAGTCAGAATCTCAGAATTTCATGAAATAATTAAAAAAAAATGCGTGGGGCTCCGCGCAATTTCTATGTCTAGCCAGGTACAGCTAAGCAGCTGGGGGCTGGAATCCGCAGCGCAGGGAAGCCCAAGCTTTCTGGGCACCCCCCGCTGCAAATTGCAGCCCGCAGCCGCCCCAGAAGATGGCGCGTTCATTGAAGCGCCATCCTCTGGTGCTGAACCCCGCTCTTCCAGCGGCCCTGGTAGCGATGGCACGCTGGGTAATAAGAGGTTAGGGCCAGCTTTGTATTATCAGCTGGCCCTAAGCCCAAAATTTATGGCGGTCACGCCAATATTAGACATGACCGCCATGAATTTCTATTAAATTGTTTAAAAAAAAACACAACACAAGGAAAATTTTTTATTAGAAATAAAAAAAAAAGCCATTAGGGACTCCATCTTTAATTAAAAAAATCCTCTTCCGTCCGACGCAGTCCAAAACGCGATGTCCTCTCTGCTACATCCCCTGTGCATAAATATAGATGTCTATGCACAGGGAATAAGCAGACTGAGAACAATCTCAGCTCTGCTACATCATCTCTGTGCACAGACATTCATGTCTGTACACAGGGAATGAGCAGACTGAGAACAATCTCAGCTCTGCTACATCATCTCTGTGCACAGACATTCTTGTCTGTACACAGGGAATGAGCAGACTGAGAACAATCTCAGCTCTGCTACATCATCTCTGTGCACAGACATTCATGTCTGTACACAGGGAATGAGCAGACTGAGAACAATCTCAGCACTGCTACATCAGGCAGCAGGCAGGCTCTAGGACCCTGGAGCTGGGGCAGCCAGAACACAGAGAAGACAGGATCTTATCTGTGCGAGTCAGCGATTACTTACAAAGTAAACGAGCAATGCAAATAAATGACAAAACTAGGATTGCTTCAGGCTGAAGCTTCCGAGACACATCTGCGATTTGTAAATCTCACACTACTCGCTATTACTCGCTTCCCCATTCATTAACATTGGACTCGCTAGACTCGCAACGAGTAGCGAGTCCTGTGCTCGGACTCGCTAGAGTCAAGCGATTCCGAGTAATTTAGGATTCGCCCATCACTAATAGCCACCAATTGGGTATTCAAAACTTCATCTTTCAGATTGTGCAGCAAGCATTTCATTGGATACAGCAGTAGGATGGCTATGCCGATAATAGCATCATCTGTGCATTGTATTGTTCGTAATTATTGTACTTGTCTATGTATGCCCCTTTTTCACATGTAAAGTGCCATGGAATTAATAGCGATATAATAATAAATAATAAATTAAAAAAATTCACTGCTAACGATCTTTGTGCAGTAATTAAAGTTTTCAAGAACCTCACAAATGTCAGCGATCCACACCCATTCGGCAGGTATGTGAGGTGCCTGAGTGTTACTCTGACGGGTATATTGAAGCGGGAATTCAGCTACTGCCCTCTGCTGCTCATTAAGCCTTGCCAACATAAGTAATCAACCAATTCAAATAGGCATGTCTATGCATTGTGCATGTTAAAGGATGATGAACTCTCTATGTAAATGATTGTTTGTACCTTGTGGGGTAATTCCTGCTCTGTATACTTTGTATATCTCCATTTTTTACCATGTTTGGTTTTAATTAATAAATAAAATTACTATTTTGAGTGATTTGGCCTGACTCCTGGGTTTGTAATTTGGAATTGTGGCCAACATAAGTAATGTAGCGTTTCAATTGGGGGTGCTGTTGGGAAAAGTTGACCCAGTGCGTATTCTTGTCAAACCTATACCGCTTACTGACTGTTTTTGTGCTACAGATCCATCCACCTTTGTGCTGCTCTGCTCACAATGCGTGCTACCGGACCAGGTTGGATCATTGGTCTCATCATCGACAGCCTCGACTTCTAATTTCTTAATCTGATCCACCGCCTGAGTTGACATTTTATGCTGACCTGATGACAACTGTGTCTCCTCCTCATCATCTTCCAACTCTTGAGACAGTAATTGATGTGGCTCACTTCTGGCTGTGGGTGCTCAACTATTTGTGCATCTCTGCACTCCACCTACTCTTGTCCCTTTTGAGTGGTGCACGGTGAGAGTCCGGAATGAATAAAAGAGAACATAAAGAGTTCCTTGGAAGGCACAAGTTCAGGGACAATATGTGTTCTTGGACTCATGATTGGGGAATAAAAAGAACCGGGTTGAGGATTGTCCAGCCCAGCCTATTGGCTACCGAGACTGGACCGTGTGTAAGATTTGGTAGTGCTGCTTGTCAACAGACTGGAGGCATTGTCTGCCATCCAACCCATAACATGAGAGGAATTCAGACTGCACTGCAGACCTGAATAAAGAGGGGGTGCACACTTTATTGTTAAGGGCCTGCTGTAGGCCCTGCCAAATGAGTTACTGAGGGCCCTCCAATATACATAAGTGAAGGCCCTCTGAAATGTAGAGTAGGGCACTCTCAAATGCATAAAGTATATATGACCTTCAGTGGCATCAAACATGGCTTTGCATATGCCGTTACTTTTAACAGTGGGGCATGGCAAAAATAAAGCCATTGCACAACTGTAGAACTATGGAATTCCTGGGCCCTATGATAATAATGGTAGAGGGCCCTCCCAAATGTATAGAAGAGGGCCCTCCAAAACGTATGGTATAGAGCTACTGAGGCCCCTAACAAAACTTAGGTGTCCTAACACCTGCTGGCCGTCTGAAAACTTGAATTGAAGGCCACAGAATGACATAGAGGTGGTATTGGAGGAGGGAAAAGCTAAAAATACCAACAGGCACGTTGTAGCTTGCATTGTAAAGTGCTATGGAACATGTATTCCAATGAGTAACAATGAGAAAGGGACCGCCCAAATGTATGAGTGAGTGCAACGTTTTAAGTGCATACCCACGGAATCTAGTGGCTTGGAATTGGACATGAGACTGAGGCAAGGCTTTATAGTTCAAGATCGTATTTTCACATGTTCAGTAAAGTAAAACAAGGTGCAGGTAATGGTGGAAGCAAACAGTAATATGGTCAAAATTCAGAAAGTCTTGCAGAGCACTACAGTATTTACACACAGCTGCATAGCCAGAACTGAAATAGTTACTTTGAGGAAACAGAGATGTGGGCAAAGTTTAAAAAGTCTTGAGGAATTCCGTTCACACACAGTTGTGTATCCAGAATTGATATAGTCACTTGAACAAATATTCCCAAAACAGCACAGTACAGAGCAGTTCAAAACACAAGTCCAAAGAACCGGTCTGCTATATAATTCACTAGGCAACACAAGTAGCAACGGCAGCAGCTTAGGCTACTTTCACACTACGATTTTTGTAAAATCCGATGCTGTCCGATATAAATCGGACAGCATCGGATTCTTCTAATGCCTGGAACCGGATGCCAAATAGGCATCCGATTCCGACAGAAAATAGGATGCCCGCCCTCCTGTCAGATCGCTCCCTGAGAGCTGTCAGTCTCTCCCCCGGTCCTCTTCTTTATCTACTGTGTCTCCCCTCTTGGCCCCCTGTCCTCTCCTCTTATCGCCCGGTCCTCCCCTCTTGGCCCCCGGTCCTTTCCTCTTATCCCCTGTGTCTCCCCTCTTGGCCCCCGGTCCTGTGTCTCCCCTCTTGGCCCCCGGTCCTGTGTCTCCCCTCTTGGCCCCCGGTCCTCTCATCCCCTGTGTCTCCCCTCTTGGCCCCCGGTCCTCTCATCCCCTGTGTCTCCCCTCTTGGCCCCCGGTCCTCCTATGCGTCCTCCTCCTCTCCTCTTGTCCTCCTCCTCTTGTCCTCCTCTCCTCCTCTCCTTTCTCACCTGTCCACGACTCCTGCACGGTCCCGCGCGTCTCCGGTGCCTTGCTGTTCTGTCTCAGTGCTGCCAGGACCTCTCGTGATGTCACAATCACATGACTGCCGGCTATTGGTTCCTGGCAGTCATGTGATTGTGACATCACGGCAGGTCTTATCAGCACAGACGGCAAGATACCTGGAGACACCGGAGATGCCGGGAGACGTCGGGGGCCTCGTGGACAGGTGAGCATAGATTTTTTTATTTTTAATTAACCCATTCATTCACTTTTGGAGCGATTTTAGTGTACTGAGCATGCTCAGTACACTAAAATCGGTCCGAGGAGACATGAGATGTTTCCTCGGACCCTTCTCCATAGGGCCCCATGTTAAGTTGATCGGGTCGGATCGGATGTGCACTAAATGCCATCCGATCTGGTCCGATCCGAATCTGTCAGATTTTATTTTCGGTGCAAAAATCGGAGCAAGCTCCGATTTTTGCACCGATAAAAAAATCGGACAGATTCGGATCGGACCAGATCGGATGGCATTTAGTGCACATCCGATTCGGTCCGATGCCCATAGGCATACATGGGGTCCGAAAATCGGTCCGATGCTGTCCGATTTTCATCGGACAGCATCGGAAATGCTAAAATCGTTATGTGAAAGCAGCCTTAGACTGGCTTCACACCACGGTTCTTCGGGTCCGGGTCTGTCCGGTGTGAACCGGACAGATTCGGATCTAATTTTGCCCCTTATGCATCCCTATGGTGCCGGATGGCTGTTATTTGCCATCGGTTTTGTGGTTTTCAGGGAGGATACGGTTGTGTTCGGTTTTTACCCCAGACACAAAATCGTTGTTTGCATCATTTTTTATGTCCGGTGGAAAAAACAAACAAAATCGGGGATTCTATGGGTGCCGGATCGCCTCAGATCTAGCAAAAAATCATACCGGTTCCCAGATGCCAGGTGCTGGAAGAGCGGCAGCTCTGCAATGCAGCTGTGCTCGTTCAGTTCCATGGAGAGCGCAGCATTATTGAGCTGCCGCTGAAGTTCAGCACCTGGAGAGCTCCGTGGCTGAAATTTCAGCACCGCAGGGAGCTCCCTTGCACCCCCCACTGCTGAAATTTCAGCACTGGACAACGGCACAGACGCGCACAAACAATTCCTGTTTAAAACAGGATCGGAGGGATTATTTGCCCTCAGTTTGTGCTCGTCCGCAGCTGTCAGGTTGTGCCCGGTGCATCCTGCAAAACTCCTGGCACAACCTAACAGCCAATAATTGTGGTGTGAAGCCGGCCTTATATGTAGTGGAGCAGAATCAGGCAAACTAGTGCAGTCCTTCACAGGGCAAGGGATTGTTGCTGGTGGAAACCTGGAGTACAAGCAAGGTTTAGCAGAGCAGATTAATAGCAACAGGTGATCTGAAGAAGCTGGAAACTGGAGCAAGTCTCAGCAGTAACACTGAAGAATCCAGGGTTAGACATAAAATACTCATGCAGGGTCAGAATGTGGAACTGGAGTTTAATTAGGCAGGACAGGCAGATAACACTTGGTCATGATGAGGTAGCAGACACCATCTTGAATCAGGGCAAGGAGACACAGATGTTTTCATGGAAAAGCCAGAATCCTGACAGTAGGAGGAGTCCCTCCTAAACGTATGGCACAGGGCCACCTGAGGCCTCTCAAAAAACTCATGTTACCTGACACCTGCTGGCCCTTTGAAAACTTGAATTGAGGGCTGCAGAATGACATGAAGGTGGTATTGGAGGAGGAGGAGGGGGAGGGCAAAACCCAACATACCAATGGGCATGTTGTAGCTGGCATTGTAAAGTGTGATATTAATTGCACAAACAGGATGCAGTGGACCTCCATTATAGAGATGGGTGCAGTCCAGGTGAAAATGCTAATGAGACAGCCACTCACAACTCTCCAAGATGGAGGGGGCAGCTGCTAGCATAAGACTTGCACACTAAAGAAGCTTATATAGGGAGCCAGTCACATAGATAAGTGAGATACACAGTGTGAGGCACCGCCGGCATGATCCGCATGGCCGGGGTACATCACATGTAGGATCAGAGGATGATCCTGTGCACACTGGCCGGTTTTCCTGTGTTGATAATACTGTGTGAACCAACCTGAACACAATGAGGTGTCATGAGCCTAATGAGCGGTAGTGAGAGTGGGCTGAGATCGAGGAGTCCATGAGGAATAGGATGTAATGAGTGAGTGCTGACAACCCGGAACACAGGGAGTTAACCTGAGCTGTGTGACAGGCTGATTACGAGCAGCTGAGGGGGTGTGTCCATGTGGGAGTGGCTGGCACGATAAGAGCCGGCCACCTGAGTGATGGAGAGATTCATTCATTCTGGAGGCTGAGATTGATGCTGGAAGCTGAGATTGAGTCAGATGGAAACTGAGACCAGCCTGAGTGCAGAGCAGTCCAAGGCTCTGTGTGCATGACATGAGGGGAGCATGCTAGCTCCATGCCGGTGCCGAGGTCCGTGGTCGTGTCCGCACCTAGAGGGGGAAGCCATGGTTGACCCGTGGACGCTAGACCGGGCGTGGGGTGAAACACGCCCGGGAAAGGAGCCTGTGGGGATGCCTGGTGGAACCTGTGACCCAGGTAGCGAGACCCGGATCCGTGCCCGGTAAGAAAGCAGTTCCCGAGCGATAGTGTGAACTGTGCACCTGGTGTGCGTAAATCATGTTAGGCGAGTATAGACCGCCCTTGGGACCGACTCAGTGGAGTCCGTTAAAGGTCCTGATAAACCGGAATGTATGTAGCCCGTGGAGGCAATTGTATGTAGTGTGCCAAGCGGGCATAGACCGCCTTTGGGTCCGAGTCAGAGTACTCAGTTAAGGGACCCGATGAACTATGTGTATGAGGGCGTAAGTAATGGCCCTGAATGAGAGATGATGACCTATGTAAGACCCATGTATAATAATGTGGAGAGACAGTGACCCAGCTGGTATGGATGATGTTGGAGGCGTTCCGTCCTTGGGACAAGAGGGAGGCTTGCCCTGCTGCTTGCAGAGGGTACCCGTCCCTCAACCACGACCTCTAATGGGGTGAGTGTGCCTGTGGTGCCAGAGACAGGGGTAAGAGGGCTCCAGTAGGTAACGGATGTAGAGGTTCCCGTCTCCTATGGTTTGCCAATCCCTGTAATGGGCCATGGAGGGGCCACAGTCCATGGATGTGGGCTGTGAGCAGGTGTGTGATCCATGGACGTTTGAATGATGGATCACATACGGTATGTAAGGACCCGGTCAGGCAGGATTCCTGACTACGGGTGAGTGTTGAGTCATCATGCTGGGGGACTAAAGCCAGGCGGCAGGTACCGCCATTGGGACCCACAGGGCCCGTTGAGGCGTATGTA
>JARQOC010000003.1:752424068-752435639 GCA_033576535.1 Allobates femoralis | reverse complement strand
GCCTTAAAGGGATCCTGTCACCTCCAAAATGCTCTCCTAAGCTACCAAAACATGTCCCTGCAGCATCCTATCACTAATCTCACACTCCTTTTGTTCCTAAAAGCATCCTGTGAAAGTGCATAAAAACATTTTAATACTTACTCATTAGTGATTATAATTAGCAGTGACTATTCTTTAGTCACCAAGGCGGGCTGTTTGCAGCTCCAGGATCCACCCTGTCTCTGTGTGTTCTGCTGTGATTTT
The DNA here is from genome assembly GCA_033576535.1 of Allobates femoralis. Taxonomy (NCBI): domain Eukaryota; kingdom Metazoa; phylum Chordata; class Amphibia; order Anura; family Aromobatidae; genus Allobates; species Allobates femoralis. Next base: position 752,435,396 of record JARQOC010000003.1, on the reverse strand, counting down.
CAGGCATTGCCCTCCCCCTCTCTATCACTCACAGAATGCAAATCATTAGTCCTGCCTTAGTTTCAGTTTCACAGCAGCACAGACAGAGAGAGGGCTGGATCCTCGAGGCTGCAAAACAGCACCCCTGGTGACTAAAGAATATGGCCCCTGCTAATTATAATCACTAATGAGTGAGTATTAAAACGTTTTTATGCACTTTCACAGGATGCTTTTAGGAGACAAAAGGAGTGTGAGATTAGTGATAGGATGGTGCAGGGACATGTTTTGCTAGCTTAGGAGGCGTTTTGGAGGTGACAGGATCCCTTTAAAGAGTTTTTAGATCAAACTCAATAACACCTCTGTATGTCGTGAGGTCTGCCTTTCCCTCGGTGGTGGCAAACATTTATAATGTAATTGTATGGGGATTCTGAGAATTGAGAGCTCTGTATCATCAAATGGAAATATGATAGCTATAAAGATATTTTTAACACCTTCCCGAAGTGTGATTTTTGTGTACGTTTCTCCAGACACTAAACATAATAAGGCTGAGTTCACATGCCCAGTTAGAGCAGATACTTTTTTTTCAAAGCATCTCTGCAGGATCCGTTTTTAGGGTGAAGCCACACTTGATTCAAACTCACGCAAGTGCAATGTAAGGTAATCTCTCATTGCACTTGGACCAACATTAATCAATCAGGCAGCACAGACTGCAAGTTTTTCTTCATTTCTATACAGAGCAAGGAAAAAATCCCAGCATGCTGTGATTATATGCAAGTCTCGGATCACTCACACATATAAAGGTCTATGGGTGCGAGTGAAATATTGCACTGCACTGATACACATGTGAGTGCAGTGCGAATAACGAAGACCGCTGTCTACAGTTTTATCTTGTGCGTTGTAAAAAAAAGCATACTTTCATGCCTATTTTGATATGCATTTGGCAATGCAAGTCCATGGCACAAGTTACATTGCGTTAATGCTATTTTTAAGTGCAGCCAATGGGATGCAGAGCTCAAACGCGATGTGGACCTGGCCTTGGGCTAAGTTTACATGCTGCGTATTTCGCCGTTTACACAGCGCTATTTAGTGGATGCGTAAAGCAGTGAAATGCGGAGCCATTTTGCTTCCCAGCAAAGAAAAAGCATTTGCAAAAATCTGTTCACATGTGTATATATGGATGGATATACATATATATATATTCTTCTAGGATTAAATATTTATATATACACACACAATGATCCTAGGTTTTCGTCGACTTCAGTTTTTGTCGATTTTTTGAGCAAAAAATGTGTCCTCGGTTTTTGTCATTTCTTGGCCATAAATCGCAGCTAATTTTGCCATAAAAACTGTGATTCCTCTTCCAAAAAATAAAATTGCACACGTCTCTCCCCTCCTCGGCGTCTTCCATACACCAAAAATAGACTTTACAAAGATAAAATATCATATTAAATGTTTAGTTTTTCTGTAAATTAGTGTTTCATATTCCTTTTACAGTCATTTCTGAGTGATTCTAGCATTAACTGCTACCTTTAAGAGTCACTATAAAATGTGTTTTTTTGTAGGTCTTTTTCAGTGTCTCAAACTAATTAATTGATTTTACAGTATTTCCTATGGAAATCGTTACCTTGATTATCGCAGTTTCGGTTTTCATCGATAGTTTTCGGAGGTTATCGGCAAAAAAACGAAGTATCACTATATCTATTTATGTAAATTTTTATCTATTATATATATATATATATACAAATTGATATAGAGAACATATCTATCTATTATTATCTATCTATCTATCTATCTATCTATCTATATACATATAGATAGATAGATAGATAGATAGACAGATAGATAGGGAAAATGAGATTTCAGTTCTCCTTAGTAGATGAATGAGTTGCCTTATTCTGGCCAAACAGTGGCGACATTTCAGTCCCAGACGACTTTTTAGCAGTCTAATAAATTTTAATAATAAAATAATAATAATAATAATAATTTAAAAATAGGTGAATGCAGAAAAATAAGAAATATAAATAATTAAAAAACTAATAAAAAACTAATTAAAAATGGGTGAATGTATAAAAATAATAGGTGAGTGTAAAAAAAAATAATAAAAAGTAGGTGAATGTAGACAGATAAGAAATAAAAATAATTAAGCAGCAAATTGATTAAAATAATATTAAAATAATAATAAAAAATCGGTGAATGTAGAAAAATAAATAAAAATAATTTAAAAAATGAATGAATTAAAACAAATTAAAAAAAATAGGTGAATGTATAAAAGTAATAGGTGAATGCGTAAGAAAAAATAAAAAGTAGGTAAATGTAGAAAGATAAGAAATAAAAATAATTAAAACAGTAAATTGATTACAAATAATAAAAAAATAAATAGGTAAATGTAGAAAAATAAAGAAATATATGGTAAATAATTAAAAAACTAATAAGAAACTAATTAAAAATAGGTGAATGTATAAAAATAATAGGTGAGTGTAAAAAAAAAAATAATAAGTAGGTGATTGTAGACAGATAAGAAATAAAAATAATTAAGCATAAATGATTAAAAATAATATTAAAAGAATAATAAAAAATAGGTGAATGTAGAAAAAATAAATAAAAATTATTTAAAAAAATAATTAATTAAAAAAAAAAAAAATAGGTGAATGTATAATAAAAAAAAATAAAACATAGATAAATGTAGAAAAATAAGAAATAAAAATAATTAAAAACTAGGTGAATGTATAAAGAGAAAAATAATAAAATATAGGTGAATGTATCTGTGAATATTTAAGACGTATTAAGAATATGATGAAATGTTTTGAAATCTTGCAAATTATTAGAAATCATGAATTATGTAAGTATTTTATTTTAATAGAGGTATAGGATGTAGTGCTTTTCATTGCTTTTCTTACACTTGTTAGTGGTTTTTAGGATGTTCATGTCTAGGAGTAGATAACAGATGAGCAGCTTGCATTCATAGCCTTCCAGCCATTGCAATAAACCTATCACCTCTAGTAAAAGAAGAACCTAAAGGACAGCCCAGCTGCCAGGAATGTAGTAGCCAGCTATTCACTTTTAAATGTTCTCCTCACTTCAGTGCACAGACCTAATTACTTTTCTACATTCCCAATCCACTTTGCTGCAGTGCAATCAGAAACCTGGCATTAAAATATTTGAGGCTGTGAGGATCAAGGCTAATTATGGGGCTAAGCTGCACCTTTTCGTTTTCTAGCTCCCCCTTTCTTGCCTCTTCTTTAGGCTATTTTAAAGCACGCTCCATTGGAAGGAAAGCTGCCCGCTCCCAGTTGGGGGTGAAGTTAAGAGAGAAAGGAACAAAAAACAACTCAGTGCAATTCAGTAAACTTCAATACGTGCGGGATCTTTAATTTGAGCCCACAGTTCGCTCCAGAATGGCAGCAGAAAGCAAAATTCTGAACAATAAAGATATGTTTAAAGTTGGGAAAGGCCCCATAAGGCTCTTGTTGGTATTTAAGTAGTTCACCAAAGTATTTAGTACTGAGGGTTTCGAAACATTCCAGCTGAGAAAGAAACCATGGATTCAGCTTCTTAGAGGTTTGGGGGGCTGGGAACGTAACCGCCCTCCTGAACTGAAAGGTCAACAAACAGTAGGAAAGATAATGTCATAACAATGATGAGGCCAACTATTGCAGATTATTGTGATAGTAATAGCACTTTCAAAGTGACTAATCATACATATTAAATGGTGTAATTATTGTAATAATATCACTATTATAAGAACACCCAAGTGAGGGACATTCGTCATCTTAAGTAGCAAAATGATCGCTGATCCAGCTCTCGAGGAAAAAAAAAAAAAAAAAAAAAACGCCTTCCAGAATCTTAACTAATTGCAAATTGTCTCGATCTCAATATTCCGAGCGCTCGCAGCCACAGACTAATTCTCCATATTTCAGCAGCGGACGCCTTGTTCAATTAAATTTTGCAATATCAATAATGATTTTATATTTTTATCAAAATCTTTTTCATTTTAATTTGTCTTATGAATCATTTAAAGTTGAGAAGGTTTTTTATGTTTCTGTCTTATTCACATGGTGTTCAGGCTGGAAGTGTTATTTACAATCCCGGTAACTAAAGAGTGAAAGAGGAATGCTGATCTGAGGCTCCTATTCTGTCCCTGTCAAGGGAGGACAAAGCCCACAGTTACCCAGTGTCTGTTAATGTCAGAGGGGAAAAGCAAATCCAGAGCTGAACATTCCACCGCCAATAAGAAGCTGCCGAGAGTAAATGAAATAGGATAAGAAAAGAAAGCGCCCCCACAGTATGTTAACATCCAGCCTGGTGATCTCTCCAGCTAACTTCTGATCTGATTTTATATATGTTTTCCTTTTACAGCTGTGTTCCCACGTAGCGTTTTTATGAGCTTTTTGATGTGTTTTTCAGAGCAGATTTGTCCCAAAAGCTGAAGGGAATCCTGATGTCAACAAAGTGTATGCAAATTATTATTATTATTATTATTTATTTATATAGCGCCATTAGGTTCCATGGCGCTTTACATGAGGATGAGGGAGACAAGAAAAAGTACACTAAATCTAGGCGATCAGGACGTACAGGTACAGGAGGGGCAGGGACCCTGTCCACGAGGGCTCACAGTCTATGCGAATCCTGAAGTCTCATGCACACCTTGAGTACTTTCTCCTTGGAGATTTGGTGAAGAAATAAATCAGCAGCATGTCAATTCTTGTGATGTTCTTGCTGAAGATTTTACCTTTACTAATGAATGTGAAAATCTGCACCTAAATCAAGCATCAAAATAGCACCGAAAATTCATTAAAAACACCTATTTTTTGTTTTTCCTGCCAAGCGGTGCAGAATATTCTGCACCAAATACTAAACAGGTGCACATATCCTAAGGATAAGTGAGACACATCACGCTGCTACAACTGTTGTCACAAAGAAAGGCTATGTGCCGACGGTTAGCTTTTTTATGTGTTTTTGTTGTGTTTTTTTTGTCACCTTTTGTCAAAAAACTGCATGTCTATCCTTCTCCTGGCAAAGTCTATGAGAATTCAGAATTGCTGGGCCAACGATGCTTTTATTTCCTTGCAGTTTGTGGTCAGGACAAAAGAATGACCATGTCAATTGTTTGGTGCATTGTTAATGCTTCCAAGGCATTGATCATAGTGAAAAAAATGCATTAGTCATAGACGCATCAAAAACGCACCAAAAAATGCATACAATTTGTGGTGCGCTTTTCTGGCATTGGGTGCACTTTAGTAGTGTTTTTGATGTAGACAATTTCTGCGCACAAAAAAATAACGTCAGCACATAGCCTAAGGCTAGGGTCACACTTGGAGGGTGACCCACATTTCCCGGATCTGCTAACGCTTAGCCCAGTCTTCTGTAACGGCTAGCTTTAACGTCACTCACTGTCCAGTAACGCTGCTCCATAGTAACCCGTGCTGTAACTTGGATGCGGCCACGCACAGAGCCCCAGGAAGTGCGCTTTAATCGAGAGCACAAGAAAACATTGTCTGCAACGTTTTCCTGTGCGCTCAGCTAAAGCGCACTTCCTGGGGCTCTGTGTGTGGCCGCATCCAAGTTAAACTACGGGTTACTATGGAGCAGCGTTGCTGGTCAGCGAGCGACGTTAACGCTAGTCGATACAGCAGACTGGGCTAAGCATTAGCATCGGTGCCGAGAAACATGGGTCACCCTCCAAGTGTGACCCAAACCTTAAGGTCCAGTCTCACGCTTCAATGTGTCAGTGAACCGACCAACGATCCGACTTGACCTAGATCACTGGAACAATGTTCAATGATCGCTAGTGAAATGTCACATGTATAGATCTTGTTAACGACGCAGCAACGATCCCGCTACAAACAAAGTATACTTGTGGTGGTTAGCTAACCTATGTCCTTCAGATCTAAATAGGCAAGATCATTAACAACATTGTTATCGAGGTGTCACACACACCCATGCTGCAGGTTGAATGAACGCTCATCATTTGGTTTAAGGTCTGGTTCATCAACCTCCCATCAACGATCTGCACGATTATCGTTGATCGTTTGTACATGTCACACTGAACGATGTTGTTACGACATCGTTAGAATGACTGAAAACCCGTGACGTACTAACAATATTGTTACCGATATCGTAGTGTGAGATGGAACCTTTAGAGTAGTCATGAGCGTGTAGTGAAATATTCAGATTCAGAGAGCTCTAACCGAATACTTTGAACTGTTTCATTACTCATTACTCATTACTTGTCCAATACAAGTCAATGGGGAACTCAGGCCCTTCTCACATCTAATGCAGGGCTGCGTTTTGGTTCATTTGCATTTCTATGCATTTTTACCGCTAAAAATGCATCAAAACGCATGCGTTTTTGGCCCCATTGATTTTATTGGAAACACATGTAAAAATGCATGCAAAAATGCATGTGCATTTTCAAAAACGCAAAACGCATGCGTTTTTGCAAAAGCAGACCAAAACATTGCTTTTGACGTTTTGGTCTGCGTTTGCAAAAAGCATGTGTTTTGCATTTTTAAAAACGCACATGCATTTTTGCATGCGTTTTTACATGTGTTTCCATTCAAATCAATGGGGCCAAAAACGCATGCGTTTTGATGCGTTTTTAGCAGTAAATACGCATAGGAACGCAAATGAACCAAAACGCAGCCCTGCATTAGATGTGCAACAGGCCTCACTCGGATCCGAATACTTTAACATTTCAAAGTATTTGGTTAGAGCTATCTGAATCTGAATATCTCTCTACTCGCTCATCACTACCTTAGAGTCCTACATGTAAGATCATATTTATTGTAATTAGCTAAGCTTTAAATAGCTAAACAGATTTCAGGCTGCACAACCATCCATTTCTGCACTAGGGTCCCTTTCACATTTCTGCGTCTATGCAGTTACCTACATTTGCCTGCCCTGCGCTAGCGCAAAAAGCAAGCGCAGGTGCTTTTCAGGCAAACGCAGGGCTGTACATGAACATAGAGATGGCCAGCTCCTACGCTTGATTGTGTCCCCACCGCCATTACCTGCTATGGGGAGCGCAGGAGAGGAAATGCCGGGGACGCAGGTCTGAAGAGGGGTGGAGTCTGAGCACATGCGTCACACAGGACGCACCAGATACGTCATTGACGACGTTCCCAGCGCGTCCTGAATGACGCGTGCGCTCAGACTCCGCCCCTCTTCAGACCTGCGTCCCCGGCATTTCCTCTCATGCGCTCCCCATAGCAGGTAATGGCGGTGGGGACGCAGGCAAGCGCAGGAGCTGGCCATCTCTGCGTTCATGTGCAGACCTGCATTTGCCTGAAAAGCACCTGCGCTTGCTTTTTGCGCTATCGCAGGGCAGGCAAACGCAGGTAACTGTACAGTTGCAGAAATGTGAAAGGGGCCTAAAAGAAGCAGATCAGCTTTCCAAGATTTATCTCAGTGCATTTCATGCAGCATGGTGGCTCACTCGTTAACAGTGTTGTTTTACAGTGCTGGAATTTGTAAAGAGTTTGTATGTTTTCCCTATATTTGCATAGATTTATTCTAGGTTCTCCGGTTTACTCCCACACTCCAAAGACATACTAATAAAGAATAATGGCGCTGTATAATTGAGAAAAAAAAAAATTTAAAAATGAGATCAGATTGTAGCTTCTTGCTTTTTAGATCTGGTTTGAAAATTAAAGAAATTATGTGAATAGTTCTAATAGAATAGTTTTTAGGCATAAAATAGATTAAATTGATGTAGTTGTAGTTTAAATCAAATTTCCCTTAAAAGGGTTTTCCCACAAATAAAATTAAGGCCCCTTTCACATCAGCGTTTTAGCAGATGTTGTCCTTGGTGGGATTTAATCCCCGGAGCCCATTGCTGCAAGACTGCAGTGTTAACCACTAAGGCCTAGTTCATATCTAATGCAGGTCTGCGTTTAGCTGCATTTGTGTTTCTATGCATTTTTACCGCTAAAAACGCATCCAAACGCATGTGTTTTTGGCCCCATTGATTTCAATGGAAAACGCATAGAAAACACATGCAAAAACGCATGTGCGTTTACAAAAAACCAAAACGCATGAGTTTTTGCATACGCAGCCAAAAATGTAGGCTGCTGCCTCTAGAGCTGCGTTTTTGCATGCGTTTTCTATGCGTTCTCCATTTAAATCAAAGGGGCCAAACATGCCTGTGTTTGGTTTCATTTTTAGTGGTGAAAACGCATAGAAACACAAATGCAGCAAAATGCAGACCTGCAATAGATGTGAAAAGGGCCTAAGCTACCGTGCTGCCCAAGATCTCCTAATTAAAATCAACTTAAAGGTAGGCCCCTTTCACATCAGAGTTTTCAGTGAATTGCGGCAGATCAAGCAGATTTACTGCATCTGCAGCATCTGCCACGTAACAGTCACACTTGTGGAAAGCTCCATTAATTTTCTATGGGGCTTGCGGTCAGGTGCAGCAAGTGTGGCTTGCCTTATCTGGCAGATCCAGTACTTGCGGTGCGAGAAAAAACGCTACCAGCTGCGATTTTTTTGACCTGCCGCAAGTGCCGCTTAAGGACAACATCTGTAACATCTGAGTTTCTATGATCTTCCTGAGTTTGTATGGGTTTCCTCCCAATCTCCAAAGATATACTGATTGGTAATTTACCTTGACAGAAGGAGTAATTTGAAATCCTGTCTGCCCTATGATTCTGCAGGGTCTGTCCTTTTAAGCATGCACAAAAGTGTGGTCAACTACAGTGTGGTGGCTCTTCAAAAGACGGACACAACTTAATAGAGGCCAAAGTCTAGAGTAACTCTGCTACCTCAATATTGAATGGATCCATTGGGCATTCATATGTATCCTGTATCTCAGAGATTTAGAAGGAAACCCTTATGTATGTGCTCAACATAGAGCACATGAGAAATGTGAACTGATTCAAAATGTTCTGTACCCCAACATGCTTCCAATAAAAGTTAAAATTTATTCCACAGCAAACAAACTCCAACTCAGGTTCTGTTATTGGAAATATAGGAGACTAACATGTTATTGGCAACACAACGTCTCTGGAAAAGCTTTGCAAATGGAATCCACAAACTAATCTATGAAAATCTGTGCTCCAGAAGTCAAATACCACTCTTTCCTTCCCAAGCACTGCCATGTGGCTGAACAGTACTGTATAGTCACATGTGCGGTATTGCCACGTCCAGGAGAAATTCTGTAACAAATTATTGGGTCATCTTTATCTTCTTAATCTTGTGAAAATTTAGTCAGGGGCAAAAAAAATATTTTAGTAAAAATGTAATAACTTTTTTTATTGCCCAATAGTATAACATTTTGTAACACACATATGGTCTCAGTATGCTCAGTGCACCCCTAAATGAGGGGTGCAGACTGTAAAATGGAGTAACTTCTGAAGATTTCTGCTGTTCTGACTGCTCAGGGGTTCTGCCAATAAGATATGGCATTCGCAAACCATTCCAGCAAAATCCGCACTCCAATATGGCATTGCTTCCTTCTGAGTACTGTGCATCAAAATTAGTTTCTGTTTACTTATAGAGTATTAGCACGCTCAAGATCAAATTCCACAACAGACTTTGCGGTCTGTTTTTTTCTTGTTCACCCTGAAAAATTAAAAAGTTGGAGCTAAACATTTTTTTATGAAAAATTGTAGTTATTTTTCTTCACTGCTCAATCATAAAAATTCGATGACACACCTGTGTGTCAATATGCTCACTGCACCCCTAGTTGAATTCAACAAGGAGTGTAGTTTATAAAGTGGGATCACTTATGGGGGGTTCTGCTGTTCTGGCATGTCATGGGATCTGCCAATCTGACATAGCACCCACAAACTAATCCAACAAAATTTGCAGTCCAATATGGTAACTCCTTCCCTTCCAAGCTTTGCTTTTTTCTTCAAAAGTAGTTTACCACCACATATGGAGTATTTGTATACTCAGGAAAAATTTTGTAATAAATTATACCTTTAATTTTCTACTATTAATCCTTTTGAAATTAAAACCTTGTGGCCAAAGCAATAATTTAGTGAAAAATATAGTAATTTTTCATTTCCACTGCTATATGTTTTACAATTCTGTGAATAACTTGAGAGTTAGAAATCATGACTACACACCTAGATGAATTTCTCAAGAGGTGCAGTTTCCAAAATGGGTTCACTTGTGGGGGGGATTTCTACTGTTTATACTGTGCTTCTGTTTTGGCATGTCAGAGACTCTTCAAATGTGACACGGTGACTAAAATCTACTCTAGCCAAAAAGGATTTCCAAAATTTATGTGGTGTCCATTCCCTTCGGCATCCTTCTATGTGCCCAAACAGTAGTTTGGGCACATGGAATAGCCATATATAGGGTATCGGCAAACTCTGGAGAAATTGCAAAACAAATTGTATGGTTCAATTTCTCGAGCTACTCTTGGGAAAATGAAAAATTTTGCGGCACACAGAGAGAGTCTAAATCAATACGAGAAGGGATCCAGCTCCAGGAGTAAAATCTTAATCCTTTATTGGTAAATGTCTAAATATCCAAAATTCACAGTAGAATAAAATAAAGTTAGATTAGGAAAATTCAATGATTGGAGAGCTGGTTATATAGACAGGCTGACGGCAATCAACGCATTTCTGATGTTGTAATACTCTTAATCATGGTTCATGTTTTGGCATGTCTGAAGTCCTACAAATGCATCATGGTATATACAATTTTTCCATCAAAAATGGTGCCCCAAAATTCAAATATTGGAAAAAAGGAAAGTTCTACAGCGAAGACAGAAGAATTGGTATTGTAAAAATCTACTTTTTATTTTTCTTCCATTAAGAGATCAGCATGACATGGGCACAGATAATGGGTACCCCAGTGAAGGGAGGCTGGAAATCCCATGCGTTTCGACTTAACAAGCCTTAATCATAAATCCATGATTAAGACTTGTTAAGTCGAAACGCGTAGAATTTCCACCCTCCCTCACTGGGGTACCCATTACTCGTGTCATGATGATCTTTTAATGGAAGAAAAATAAAAAGTTGTTTTTTACAATACCAATTCTTCTGTCTTCGCTTAGAACTTTTCTTTTTTCCCAATATTGGATTTCCCGTCTGGACCAGGACGACTTCGAGTAGGGTGTGGATCCTGTTTTCTGCATTCTAAAGGGTTGAGCTGAATAATCTCTTTCCTTTTACCAAAATTCAAATACTGCTCCTTCCTTTTCAAGCTATGCTGTGTTACTAAATAGTAGTCTTTCACAAGATATGGGATATCGGTGTACTCAGAGTATATTGCATAACATATGTTTGCATCTCATTTATCTACGATACTTTGTGATCGAAAATAAAAGTGGTCTAAGCAACAATTTGTTAAAAATCGCTTGAATCGTGACATCGCAGATATGAGAGCTGGAGCTAT
>JARQOC010000003.1:752413202-752423968 GCA_033576535.1 Allobates femoralis | reverse complement strand
GTAATCTCATGTGCCTTCAGACACATTTTGCCTTCAAAATATGTTCCTAAACTCGCATCCAGTAACCGGATTGCTCATAATGTGCAGTTCGATTGCCATATGCTTTGTTCATCCCTGCTGCTGCGGGGATGAACAAAGGGTTAATGGTTATAATATATGTGGGCAACAAGTCTCCAGGGAGTGTCCACCCTCCCTAGAGACATATTGTCCACATAGTGCGGCATGTTTGGGGTTAAATTACTTTATTACAGTATTGTATTGCCGGCTTTTACTATTTTGTCAATGACAGCCGATGGCTCCTCGCTGTAGGGAGGAGTTGTTACAGTATGCAATGTGCGTAAGCACAGGGTAGGGCAGCATCTTTAATAAGGAGCTGGCCCTGCTGCTTATGCAAATTGTGTACTGTACATGCTGCTATTCATGGTGCTGAAAGCTTTAACATTAGTTCTATGGCGCGCGCGCTGCCCATAGAACTAATGTTAAAGCTTTCTGCACCATGGATAGCGGCGGGTGCAGTACGCAATTTGCATGTGCCTTGCGGTAGCCGGATGGGCTCCCATAGGCACCCATTATAGCATCCCCACTGCGATTTTTAAACCGCTCTGAAAAACGCTGCCTGCATGATTTTTGTGCAGGCAGCGAAACCGGAATGCGGGAACCGGATAGCATTAAATGCAATTCAGTTTTATAATGGGCACCTATGGGCTGCGGATCCTGATCCGGTTTTGAGCATTTTTAATGCTCAAAACCGGATCAGGATCTGCAAACCCCACCGCAAATGTGACCCTAGGCTTAGTCCCTGGCAGGCTGAGCGCATAGCGTTAATGGAATGTAACGCTACGCGCCGGCTGTGTATGCATATCTATGGATACCTGATGCTTACGCAGCCGCCAACTCCACACACAAGGACTGGATATGTGCTGTTGCAGAATGCACAGGAAACGCGGTTTGCAGCATTTTTCTGTGCCCTCAGCAAAAGCGCTTATCCGGTCCTTGTGAGTGAAACCAACAGCTGCGTCAGGTAACCAGAGACATGCATAGGCAGGTGGCGCATAGCGTTACATTCCATGAACGCTATGCGCTCAGACTGCTAGAACCTGAGTTTTAAGTGGATTCAGCAGGATGAGGGCTGACGCAAGTCAGACCCTAGCCTTAGGGTCCTGCCTGCGTCTGCCCCTAGCCTGCAGGATGCATCAGAAACTTAGTTTCTGCACGGAGCAGCGCAGAAACTAGCCCAGTGCTAGATACAACTAGCACTGGGCTAGTGCACCGCTAGTGCACCGCTTTGCACTGCCTGTGTATGGATCCCTATGGCAACCGGATGCTTACTGTAACCGCCAGCTACACAGACAATCCCCGGATATGCACTTTAGTAGAGCGCACAGAAAACGCTGTTTGCAGTGTTTTCCTGTGCGCTCTGCAAAAGCACAGATCCGGGAGATTTCTGTGGAGCAGGCGGCTGCGGTAAGCGTCCAGTTTCCATAGGGATCCATACACAGGCAGTGCATAGTGTTACCTGCTAGTAACACTATGCGTTGCTCCGTTCAGAAATTACATTTCTGACGGATTTGCCAGGTTCAGTGGCAGATGCAAGTCTGACCCTAGCCTAACTCAATTCATTTTCATTGATCGAGGCCTTGCATGTCTAGTTGGCATGTGACTACATATATGTAAATTGCATACTTCTGGTTTCATGAGAACCCACTCTCACCTCCAGCACCAGAGAATCCTGACAGTGTGGAGTGTGCACAGTGTGAGAATTCAAACGTCTGCAGTTGCATAGAGTGATATCTGTAGTCACATAGAGTGATACAGAGTGACTGCAGACTCATCACAAACTTGGGAAAACCCATTTAATGCTCCTAAGGCTAGGGTCACACTGATCCCTGCACTTGCATCAGCCGGATTCCGTTACAGCAGAGCTCAGCTTGTAAGATCTTATTTTGGGAGATGGAGGGTCCAAAAAGGTGTACAATAGGCTCACCTTGCTGCTGCATCTCTGATGCGGGAAACGCATTGAGTGTCTGACTTTAGGACAAGATGAGTACATATGTGATCTATATGTGACTGAAGTGTAATATTTGCTTTGCTTGACATTGGTCCTGAAGCAACTGGGGAAAGAAGAAAAAAGGGGGACATTTTGTTGTATCCTAGCACTGGGCTATAATCCTGAACAAGGAATTGTTTGATTGTTTTGTGTATAGTCGGAAACCTACATGGGAAAAGGTGGGCATATTGAGGTCTAAACTACATATACCAGGTGGATGGATGAGGTTCAGTCACATACATTTTGAATCTGAGTATCTACCACACTGTATAATAGACATCTTTCCCATGAGATCATATAATATGAGAAGGGAATACCACCATATTTTGGGTTGACAATTCCTAAAGTGGTCTTTTATTTCATACCACTGAGTTCAAGGGATTGACCTGGACTCTCAAGGATCAACCCCCTTTTTCTAGATTCACTGAGTATATTGAAACATGGGGGAATCTAGAGGATGATGCATGTATGGTATGACCCCCTCCCACTTGCTAAATAAGGTACAGCAGGGTGAGCCGTCGTGGTACGGGGACACCATCATAAGGGTTTTTATTTGTTGAGCAAGCCAGGGAAAGAACAGGGTCATTTTTCCCCCTTTCCCGTTTCTGTGTGTATCAAATGTTTGACTGTACAGTTTGGGACTAATCGTTCCCTTGGTTTTAAAGAAATCAATAAAAGTTACATTTTAAGTAATACCTTTGCTGAAAAATGGTTTATGCATTTCTTCTCTTTACTGTAGTGTCCTGTTCAAAACATTGTGCTGATGCTGAATGCAACATTGGGGAGGAGTGGGATGGCTATAGGTAAAGTTAAAGGGGTTGTGCTGGCTACCACTAGGAATGATGGGAAATGTAGTCAAAAGGGAGCAGAGCAATCAGAACTGGAAGACTGCAGGGCACAGAAAGGGAAGCAGAAAGGTTTAAAAAAAACAGGAAACTTGGCAGAAAAGGTGTATGGAGATCTCTAGGAACATTGTTCTTAAACATTTTTGTCTAAACCAATAACTGAGTCCGGGTAGTGGACAACTTATTGACTTATTGACCCACAAACAATGACCTCCATCTTTTGGTTGCAGTATTTTCTTACTTCCCATAACCCCCAAAAAAGTGAAAGAATGAAATGCAACAATATATTTACCATTTAATAGTTCAATGTAATATACAACTAGTCCTGTAAAAACAAGATATGTAAAACATATATATAAAAATATATAATTGGGGAAAAAAAGCCAGACAGCACTTCCTTTAACCTTTCAGCCCAGGTGCAACTCGATATAACTAGATTACATATACATCAAATAATAGCAGCGCACTGGTCAAGCCAATCACATGCAAAAACTGATGTTCCTAGATGTTGTAAATTTTTCTGGTAGAAGGAAAGGAAAGGAAGAAAGCGCACTGATCTAAATGTAAATGTATAATTAGATCGTAGGTGGATGTAGATGGCACTCACCTTTTTTAGGTCTTGATAACTTGTGTATCGGTCACTAAGGACCATTAAGTATCCAGGAGTAGATTTCCTCAGTATTCGGTATGCTGCAAATCCCTGGTAGCTAGTATGTAGCTCAGACCGAGTTACCATAGGAGTATATATCCAATAGAGTTTTTACCAGGCTAATTGCGCTCCCATAGGTCTATGATCCAAAACTTCTTGTTATTCATAAAGGGTTTTTATTATTTCTCAAGAAAAGCACACACAACGCGTTTCGACAGTAAAAAATGTCTTCCTCAGGTATTTTGAACAATATACCTGAGGAAGACATTTTTTACTGTCGAAATGTGTTGTATGTGCTTTTCTTGAGAAATAATAAAAACCCTTCTATTATAATTGTGAATAGCTTTTTTGCCGCCGGCGTGGTCATGTGGATAATCGCGAAGCATTGGCCGCGAAGCGGCCATTGCGAGTCGGCGTGTCATGTGGATACGCGCGAAGCATTGCCGCGAAGCGGCCATTGCGAGCAGTTCTAAGTCGACTCGCAATGCGAGCCGGCGTGGTCATGTGGATACGCGCGAAGCATGGCCCATTGCGAGCAGTTCTAAGTCGACTCGCAATGCCCGCGCATTGACGTACTAGAATCCCGATGCATGTGCATCGGCTCCCAGCTAGTTATGAATAACAAGAAGTTTTGGATCATAGACCTATGGAGCGCAATTAGCCTGGTAAAAACTCTATTAGATATTGTTAATAGATGTGTTTTGAGAAAAAATTAAAACAAAAGTTTTTTCAAAAAAACTCAGATGGAAAATTATTTTTTCATTTTTTTTTTAAAGTTCTTAGCGCATTCCTTGCCCAATATATGCCTACCCTTCAACCAACGGCAAGGTGACCTTAATTCTGAAGGGTCCCTGTCTACACTAAAAGCCTCTCTCGTACCCTAGGGATCTCTGTTACAATGGGCAATAGCAGGATAAATACCACATCAGATGGCCCCCGTGGCTCAGTAGGGAGGAAGGAGTGCAAATTCCAGCAGTGGAGCCACATTAAATGGAGAAAAAAAGCCAGACAGCACTTCCTTTAACCTTTCGGCCCAGGTGCAATTCTATATACGGTAACTAGATTACATATACAGGGGTTGGACAAAATAATGGAAACACCTGAAAAACTCAACAAAAGTTAGTGTAATATGGTGTAGGTCCACTTTTTGCGGCGATTACAGCCTCAATTCTCCGAGGTATGGATTCGCCACGAAATAGCACCCCAGATCATCACAGAACCTCCGCCATGTTTTACGGTTGGAGAAGGCAGTGTGGATGGAAAGCTTCTTTTGGCTGTCTCCAAACGTACACTTGGTTGGAGGTCGGAAAATGGGGTAAACGATGATTCCTCTGAGAATATCACGTGTTTCCACTGCTCAAGGGACCAATTCTGGAGGTTTCTACACCACTCTAAACGCTTGGAAACATTTGTCATTGAGAGCAGCGGTTTTCTAATTGCAGCTCTTCTGTGGAATCCAGATTTGTACAGCTCCCGACGAACAGTTTTCATGGAAACTGGGTTCTGTAGGTGTTCGTTGAGCTCAGCAGTGATTTTCGGAGCCCTGGTCTTGCGATCCTCTCTCACAATTCGCTTTAGAGTCCGACGGTCTCTCTCAGTCAACTTCAACTTTCGGCCGGACCTATGCTTTGCTGCGGACGTTTTTTTCTTCTCTTTCAAACGTAGTCATTACTTACTTTGGAGACAGTACCTCTAGACATGCCAAGCATTCGGGCACTTTCTGTTACACTAGCGCCTGCCATACGAGCACCAACAATTTGGCCTTTTTGAAAATCCGAAAGGTCTGCCATTGGTATCAGATTCTCATCAATGTTCTTATAATTCGTCAAAACAAACAGTTAATTTACTTACACATCACTTAACACAAATAATCAACTACAAAATATTAACATATGTCACAGTTTGCATGTTTATAAGATGTTCGAAGATTATGATGCCAAAACGTTAGGTGTTTCCATTATTTTGTCCAACCCCTGTTTATCTAAATAATAGCAGCACACTGCCACTCTGCCAATCACATTCAAAACTGATGTTCTTAGATGTTGTTAGAAGTTTTTTGAGAAAAAATAAGAACTAAGTTTTTATTTTTTTGTCAAAAAATATCTATTAACAACATAAACAAACAGGAATACTGGTGTGCATCTTCTTATTGATCCTTAATTTAGATGAAATCATCAACACACAAGAGGGCATGCTGGATGCGTTTCCTCGAAACACGTCCAGCGTGCCCTCTTGATGTGTTGAGCTGAAGAGTAAGGGGTCTTTCTCGAAACGCATCCAGCGTGCCCTCTTGATGTGTTGATGATTTTATCTAAATTAAGGATCAATAAGAAGAATCACACCAGTATTCCTGTTTGTTTATATTGTGGATGGAAGCTTACCATTATGCTTGGTGATGGAGACCAGTAAATATTCCTGGGGTGTGACCCCCCAACCCCCTTTCTTGGAATTAATCTATTAATAACATCTAGGACCATCAGTTTTTGCATGTGATTGGCTTGACCAGTGTGCTGCTATTACTTGATATATATAAAAATATATAGCTATTAAAATATGGAGAGGAAAATCTTGGTGTAAAATTGAGCTGTAGAATAAAAATGATCAAAAAGTTTCTACTGATTTCTGTCTGTAGCTACTATGTTGACAATATGACCTCATGGTAACAGACTACAAACAAACATTGTGTTGTCAGATCCTGCCCCCTTTTTCTTGTTTACATATTTTTGATGGGTTAGTACAAAGTATTGGGCCATTACTCAGAATAGCAGTAAATAGCATTTTATTGTCTCCACAATGCATATTTGCTTGTTTTCCTCTCCAGAATAAATCTTAATATTTAAAAACTTACTTTTAGGTGTATATTTGATATTATTTAGGCACATCAACAATCATTTATTTTAGCCTTTCCATTTGCTTTCACATTGAGCTTCCAGATAAAAGGTGCCATTCCTCTACCAGTATTTATGTATTGCTTGTATTATAAAAAATAAATTATAAAACTATACTAAAAAGGAAACTATGAAACAAGCAGCCAAAAAGACAGAATCAAACATACAAAAAAAAACTTTTAATGAGGTACACCAGGGAAATAGAGTTCTAAAGAAAGAAAAATGCTAGAACAAGAGGTCACACTTTGAAGCAAGAGAGTAGGGATCTATAGGGGAATGTAAGGAAGTTCATTGTCACAGAACAGTTGTAAGAATGAAAGAATGTTCTCCCAAAAGAAGGGTAAAGAGTTAAATAATAAAACACACAAAACCTGACTTAAAACAGAGCAGAATATGTACAAGGAACCAGGTTACTAAGGAAGGAAACAAAAATATATCACTGGTGTTTTCTTACAGTTAAGTAAAGGGGAAGGTGTAGATAGTAAATTGTGTTCCATGTTTGTTGTGGCTAAATACACCAATGGGCTAATAATTAAGGATTGAGGGATAAGGAGAGGAAAAGACAGTGGAGGAAGGAAAATGGGAGATACATTTTAGAAAACAAACTAATTTTTAACAATTTATACAAAAAGAAAAAAAATGATTAGCCTAAATATGGAATTAACTATGCTCACGGTACCGACACACATTCCCCTGGACGAGATGACAGCACAAAACAACTATTAACAATGACTTATAACTAGTTTGAGTAGAAATTTCCTCATAGACAGCAATATATCTTCCATGACTATCTCAGAGGTGGTATGTATATTTGTTAGGCTGTGTGCACACGATCCAGAGGCACTGCATGTTGGATACAGTGGTTCAAGATCTGCCAGAACCCGTAGGTGCACACAGGGAGACCGCAGCCGACCTGTGCTTATGATCTGCGTTGGGTGCAGGGCAGCTACTCCAAGCATTCACCCGATGGTTATCTCTTTCGACTCCGCAGTATGAAATCAACAAGATGTAGAGATGCAGAAGTCCGGAAACCCGCACCACAGCTCAAAGCACGCTATGGTCCCGAGAAGCATAGTGAGCATGGGATTTCTACAAATTCCATCCAACATGCTGGTGACAAGCCCAGGGTATGGGGACTCGGGTATCTGGGCACTCTGCTGCGGTTAGGGATGTCACTGGTGGCCTGCCCAGACCCGTGGCCCTGGTGGTCAACTAAAAAGGGGTAGTTGAGATGGGAATAAAAGTTTTTAAGTTTATCGTGATGCCACCTGTGGTATCTGGTGACTGCACCAGCGCTGTGTAGGGCCTCCAGGGATGATGGATGAGCAGCTAGGTGTTGAAGCTCCCCACAGGCGGAGCTGGATCCCTGGGGTGGTTGGTTATGAAGATGAGCGATAGAGCAGGATTTTGGCCAGGCTGTTGGATAGCGGGACAGTCTCTGGATGGCAGGGGCGCGGGTAAGGAACTGACACACACACCGCTGGTTGCTCTTTACCTTTTTACTGGTTTTGATGCAGGGAAACGTCCAGAGCACTGCCAGGTGCTTGGGATGCACTTCTGGGTCTCCACAGCGAGTGGGTATAAGGACTCCTTGTTTATTTTCTCCGTGTGGTGTGAAGCCCTTGCCCCGTGTGAAACTTGGCTCGCCTCCTCTACTCTCTCTCTCTCCACCTGTGCTGCCACCGCTTCCTCCTCCTTCCTTTGTCCTCCTCCCCACCGCCACTCCATCCTCCGTCCTCCCCCTGCCTGTGCTGCTCCGGCCTCTCCCACCCTGCTGCTTCATCCTCCTTCCTTTGTCCTCCTCCCCTCCACCACTCCATCCTCCCTCTGCCTGTGCTTCTCTCCGTCCTCCCCCACCCCGCTGCTTCGTCCTCCATCCTTTGTCCTCCTCCCCCTCCGTCACTCCATCCCCCCGTCCTCCCTTTGCCTGTGCTGCTCCGGCCTCTCCCACCCCGCTGCTTCGTCCTCCATCCTCCTCCCCCGCCGCTTTGTGCTCCGTCCTCCCCCTGCTGCTCCATCCTCACCCACCCCACCGCTTCTCTCCTCCTTCCTTTGTCCTCCTCACCTCTGCCACACCATCATCCCTCCTCCCCCTGTCTCTGCTGCTCCGTCCTCCCCCCACCCCTCTGCTTCGTCCTCCGTCCTCCTCCCCCCGCCACTCTTGTCTCCCTCCTCCCCCTGCCTGTGCCACTCCCATCCTCCTCCCCACCCCACCACTTCCTCCTCCTTCCTTTCTCCTCCTCCCCCTCCACACTCCATCCTCTGTCTTCCCCCTGCCTGTGCTGCTCCATCCTCCCCACCCCACTGCTTCCTCCTCCTTCCTTTGTCCTCCTCCCCTCCACCACTCCCATCCTCCCCATGCCTGTGCTTGTCCTCCTCCTCCCACTCCCCCGCTGCTTCATCCTCTGTCCTCCTCTGCATTTTGTCACCTCCCCCACCCCACCGCTTCCTCCTCCTTCCTTTGTCCTCCTCCCCCTCCATCACTCCATCCTCCGTCCTCCCCCTGCCTGTGCTGCTCCGTCCTCTCCCACCCCGATGCTTCGTCCTCCATCCTCCTCTCCCCCCCCGCTCTGTGCTCCGTCCTCCCCCTGCCGCTCCATCCTTCCCCACCCCACCGCTTTCTCCTCCTTCCTTTGTCCTCCTCACTTCCGCCACTCCATCCTCCATCCGCCCCCTGCCTGTGCTGCTCCGTCCTCCCCCACCCCGCTGCTTCGTCCTCAGTCCTCCTCCCCCCCGCCACTCTGTGCTCCCTCCTCCCCCTGCTTGTGCCGCTCCATCCTCCCCCATCCCGCCACTACCTCCTGCTTCCTCCATCCTCTTCCCCCCTGCCGCTCCGTCCTCCTCCTCCCCCCGCCACTTCGTCCTCCCCCTACCTGTGCCCCTCCATCCTCCTCCCCCCTGCCACTCCATCCACCCCCCGCCGCGCCATCCTCAAAGTTCCTCCCTATTCAGCCCTCACCACCTTCCCCATGCAATCCCTATTTCTATATTCTAGAATACCCGATGTGTTAGAATCGGGCCACCATCTAGTGAGTTATAAGCTACTAAGGGCCAAACTGCTGAACGACCTTCCTCCAGATTTCTCTCAATCTGTCACTGTTTATTGCTCAGTTCTTCAACACGTATCTGGCAGAATTCTCTATGTTTCAGTCACTTCTCTCTCTTTCTTTCGATCACACTATCATGGTACTAGGTACATGGTTCTGCTTCCTCTTTAGGACACCCACGTCATGCAGCTCTGCTGAAACTCAGACTTAAGGTCTGCACTAATCATAGGCTGGACACCATCTGACATGCTAATACAAAACCAGTGTATTTCTCTGTACTGTAGCTCCTACAATATGTGGTAGTCCCCACTGTTAACCACTCCTTAATCTACTTATTGTCTGTTGCTGGACAGAACATAGCTTCCTCACAGTACTTCTTTAAAGAGAACCAATCAGCAGAATTTAGGGCTATAAAGTGAAGCCAGTGCCTTACAGGATCTAGGATACTGCGTGTAATCATACCTTTACTTCTATGATTCAAGGTTTGATTGCAGAGAAAACTGCTATAAAGTTTATGGTAAAGAGGGTTGAAGACAAACCAAGTGTGCAGCAGTGCGTCACTATTTGGGGTTGTGTTATTTTTATTATTCCCCTGTGGGCTCTAACCTAAACCCTCCCCCCTCCTTGCTATTGTCATCACAGATGACAATAGGGGGAACTGTCCAGATTACATCTTCTGTATCTTCCCAAGGTCTGTGAGGAGAGGAGATCAGGGACGTGCAGAGATGCTGGAGAAGGCGAGGTCTTCTCCTGTAGTCCTATGACTGTGAGCTCGATCACAGGAGAAACAGTGACAAGTTGCAGAATTAGTGATAAGTAATGATAAGCAGGCAAGGGGGTGAGGGTGAAAGAGTAAGCTTGGGTACACACAGGATACCTGGCATACCACTATCAGTATGAGCAATGTCAGGTGCTCCGGGGCTGCTAAACAGTGACAGGGAGGGAGTGAGGGAGGTGTTGGCTTAGAGCCCACAGGGGAGTAATAGAAATAACCCAACCCCCCATAGTGACGCTGTGCTTCACACTTATTTCATCTCCTCCCTCTTTGCCATAACTTTTATAACCGTTTTCTCTGCAATCAAACCTTGATTCATTGAAGTAAAAGAATAATTGCATTCAGTATCCCAGTACCTGTAAGGCACTGGCTTCATTTTATAGCCCTAAATCCTGTTGGTTGGTTCCCTTTAAACTCCATATACACAGATTCATCCTGTAGCACATCACTCCTCTTACTTCCATACACCTACAGTGAACCTGCTATCTGGTAAGGCCATGCCCCTTCCAGTGGTA
>JARQOC010000003.1:752302731-752413102 GCA_033576535.1 Allobates femoralis | reverse complement strand
GGCGCCGCCGCCTGTGAGACCGAAAACGTGCACCCTCCCACCTGTCGCCGCCGACATCTCCGGTGACGTCACCTGGTGTGAAGTGGCCCTAAGAGATTGAATCATCCACTAGGTATCACATAGATTCCAAATTAATTTGGATAGTGAGTTACGTGCTACACTTTGTATTATTGCTCCCAATAAACCATGTAGGCACTGTTCAGTTAACCCTCCTTTATATACATTGAATTCATCATTTTTTAGTGATTTTAATCATATGGTCTCAAATACAATAAGTGGTCGATAAACAACATACACTGTGATCGAATTAAAAAGTAAAGAACATTTTTATTAAGTTTTTATTAAAGTTTTTTATATAAGGTTTTAACAAAATATTTCTTGTTTAATTAACACCAACCACTCTTATACAGGGTGAATATTATGTAAAGTATTTATCTAATTTGAATAAACATTCCAAAGGAGGGTTACCTGAACAGTGCCTACGTGGTTTATTGGGAGCCATAATACAAAGTGTAGTGCGTAACTCACTACCTTTAATTCATATCCAAAACACCCTAAAGGTGTAACACATGCAGTGACACCTTAAAGTTACTGCAGCAACACAAATATATACGCTAGCTCCGGTGTAACATCACGTTTCCAAGTTATCTGTTTATTAACTGTAGCAGCATGCAGCTTACACAGCAAAAACTGCTGACAGATTCCTTTTTAAGCTCAGGAGTAAAAAACTGAGCAGATCTCCAAAATAAACATTCATGAGTACCAGCAAAGTCTTACTATTTTGGCATAGATGCACTTTACTGGATATATACTCCAAGACAATATCTCGTAGGGTGGAGGCACACTGTCATGCATCAAAAACGGAGCGTTTTTGATGCATGACAGTGATGCGAGTGCTGTGCAAGTGTGTTGCAAGTGTGGTGCGAGTGTGGTCCGAGTGTGTTGCGAGTATGGTGCCAGAGTGATGAATGTGGTGTGACTGTGGTGCGAGTGTGGTCAGGGTGCAATGCGTTTTTAACATGGTCTTTGTCAGGCTGTATGTGCTACAATAGCTAAATCAGGTTTAATAGGCTCCCGCTGTTACTTCCGGGGCCGCCTATTAAGCTCATTACATATTCACTGCACTATCAAACTAACAGCCAATCACAGGAGCTCACACTCAATGGGAGCCTCTGTGATTGGCTGTTGTAATCAGACTGGATTTTCTCAATTTGGACAGTGATTCTGCTTGGTTGCCATACACATTAGTGTATGGCAACCAACCTGGCGTTGTAGGGTGTCAAATAAATAATTATTTAAAAAAAAAAAAATGTGTGGGGCTTTGCAGCATTTTTAAGTCTAGCCCGATGAAAGCAAGCAAACTGTGAGCTGTTACCCTCAGCTGCTTAATTTCCCCTTGGCTGGCAAAAAAAAATGTGTGGGCTCCGCCCTATTTTCCATGCCAGCCAAGGTAAAACTAGGCAGCTGAGGGCTGGTATTCTCAGCGGGGTGAGGGCCCATTGTTATAGGGCTCCCACACGCTAAAGAATAGCAGCCCGCAGCCGCCCCTGAAAATGGCGCATTAATAATAAGCGCCATTTCCATGCGCCTTACCGGGCTCTTCCAGCGGCTCTGGTGGCGGTGGCATGCTGGGTAATAAAGGGGTTAATACCAGCTTTGTTATACAAGCTGGTATTAAGCCCAAGATTCTTAATGTCAGGCCAAGTTTGACCCGGCCACTAAGAATCTCCAATAAAGGGTTAAAAAAAACACAACACAGAGAAAAATTCTTTATTAAAAATAAAGACACAGACACCATTAGGGACTCCATCTTTATTACCACCACATATCCCTCCAAAGATCCAGGTCTTCTCTCTTCCTTTTTCTCTCTTCTGTCTTCCTTCTTCTTTTCAACTCATTCAGCTCTGCTACATCACACATCAGAGGGCGGAAATGCGCTCCCCTGCTGTGTGATGAGTCAGTGAGGCTGTGAGCATTAAGCGGTGACGTCACCACCGGCCCCGTTGCTATAGTAACCAAACTATCGGTTACTATAGCAACGCTTAAGCTGTGCCAACAGCACAGCACCTCGACTCATTCATAAACTGCTGGATTTAACTCCCTGCTTACCGATCACTGCAGCGCCGGTAAGCAGAGAGTTAACTGTGCTGTGACAGCGGCTGGTATATGCGCCGCTCATACTGCAGCCGCGGTCACAGCACAGTTAACTCTCTGCTTACCGGCGCTGCAGTGATCGGTAAGCAGGGAGTTAAATCCAGCAGTTTATGAATGAGTCGAGGTGCTGTGCTGTTGGCACAGCTTAAGCGTTGCTATAGTAACCGATAGTTTGGTTACTATAGCAACGGGGCCGGCGGTGATGTCACCAATTAATGCTCACAGCCTCATTGACTCATCACACAGCAGGGGAGCGCATTTCTGTATAACAAAGCTGGTATTAACCCCTTTATTACCCAGCGTGCCACCGCCACCAGGGCCGCTGGAGGAGCCCGGTAAGGCGCCTGGAAATGGCGCTTATTATTAATGCGCCATTTTCAGGGGCGGCTGCGGGCTGCTATTCTTTAGCGTGGGGGGGCCCTATAACAATGGGCCCTCACCCCGCTGAGAATACCAGCCCTCAGCTGCCTAGTTTTACCTTGGCTGGCATGGAAAATAGGGCGGAGCCCACGCATTTTTTTTGCCAGCCAAAGGGAAATTGAGCAGCTGAGGGTGGCAGCTCGCAGTTTGCCTGCTTTCATTGGGATAGACTTAAAAATGCTGCGAAGCCCCACGCGTTTTTTTTTTTTAATAATTATTTATTTGACACCCTACAACGCCAGGTTGGTTGCCATAGCAACCAAGCAGAATCACTGTCCAAATTGAAAAAATCCAGTCTGATTACAACAGCCAATCACAGAGGCTCCCACAGACTGTGAGCTCCTGTGATTGGCTGTTAGTTTGACAGTGCAGTGAATATGTAATGAGCTTAATAGGCGGCCTCGGATGTAATAGCGAGAGCCTATTAAACATGATTTAGCTATTGCAGCATGGTGCTACAAACTCGCACCGTCTGCTGTATGGGGGTGAGATTTTCTCGCCCCCATACACTTGCATTGCGCTCACGCGCGTCAGAATCGCGTGCAGTCGCAGCATGCTGCGACTGCACTCGCTTCTGACTCGCAATGCGAGTTAGGTGCATGGGACTCGCACCAGTGTACCCTGCCTGATAGGGCAACACTGGTCCGAGTGCAATGCGTTTTTTACAAGCGTGAGACTCGCGCGAGTCTCACGCCAGTGTGCCTCCACACATAAACATGACATTTTATTCCATATCCTAATGTTACATAATCTTTTTAGAGACATCATTTTCATCAGTGCCTAAGGAAATCCCTTATCTATCTATTTTTAGGAATAGTTGATGTCTCAACTCCTTAAGAAAGCTCAAGTCTCTTAAATATTGAAAAGCTATCATCTTGATCGGTTGATCGGAGCTCCAATACCCCTAGGCTCTTAGTGAGTTAAATGCCACTTAGTTATATGTCTCAGCTATACAAAAGGAGACAGATGTTTGTGTTTTCTAGTGAATGAATACAAATATTTTCACACATTTTACTATAATAATCATCAAAATGTAAATGCTCAAACTCCTTTTCTCGTTCTTTCTTTCTCTCTCTCCAGATATGCATACAATGAAACCTACTTTCAACTCCAGATGAATGCCGTCAAGTTATGTGGCTCGTATTGTTGACCTTCACATTTTGTATCCAGATCCAGCAGGCAATGTGCTTTTTATTAGTTGATTATTGGTCCTAACAACCTTGAAAAACATAAAATAACGCAATTGGAGAGATTTAAATGCCCTTTTAGGCTTTACAATCAGTGAAGATTATTAGCCATATGGCTGAAAAACCATACATTTCTTCTACGTGATCATCAAAGGGTTGAAAACTTTGCATCTTGTGTGAAAGAGGAAGGGTTAAGATAATATTTTTCTCTTCTTATAACCCACATGGGAATTCTCAATAAAAACATGAAAGTCAAATAGGTTACATCATTATTATAATATTACCTTTCTTCTTAATCTAAGCTCTCTGCCTGTCAACAGCAATGCACAAGATGAGGATACCGGTAACAGTGCTAATTACCTTGTAGAATGTGCTCTGAAAACCAATAATGTCATAAACCTAAAATTGCTATTTTATCACGGTATTTTTCCAGCCTAAGGAGTATAACAAGAGCCAGGGCCTTATTATGACCCTTTCTAATTGACGGTGAAAAGTAAGCTTGAAAAAATGTAATGGTAATAATCATGAGTGTTTTCTGCATAAAACAATCCGTGCGCCGAGGTCAAGGGTTGAGCACCCTAGGGCATACCTGTGTCACACACACTCGGCTCACACACAAAAGAAATTAACAGATTCTTCAAGCAGCTTTTATAGAGGTTAAATATTTTTAATGCAAAAAGACTGCTCAGTTGTAATAAATATATTTCATGTTAGGTAATAGTAAAAATATTATTTCTTTTCCTGACATTACTTTCCTGTTTAAGTTGAGAGTGTTAGCAATTGCTAGATTGAAAATGGAATAAATGTACTTGTTACGAAGTACGAGCAGTGAGCAAACTAATCTTCATTTAGTAATAACGAACAGGTAAAAAGGGCCAGCAAAACTGCACCACCGGCACAAATGTGGCGCCCTTCGGTCTGGTCGCCAAAGAGGTACTGCACCTAATCCATAGGTGTGGTATCCCACAGCCAGGTAAGAAGGTTGACACAATACCAAGAGACACACATTGGCACCCAACACCCTTCCTAACTTCAGGCCAAGAGATGTGACCCCATACGGGGAGCCCCATCTGCTGGCAGGAGGAGGGAATAGGCAGAGGGAGTGGGAACAGAGAGGTAGAGTAGAAAAGAGAGCAGGAAGAGTTAGTCGGACATTACCTAGCGAGAGAGAAGGACCACTAAGAGAGATAGAGTTCTATGGGAGGCTAATGCTGGGGCCTAACAGGACCAGTGGGTAGGTCGGCCGAGGAAACCCCAGCCAGAGGGGCCCTGAACCTGCAACCACCTTTGAGGTCATTGTTACAAGAACTGGTTGCAAGAGGGGACCAGCCCCAATCTAGCAACAACACTGTAAGTTTGAACCGGTGACCACTGGGCTTTATGTGCAGTGGTCAACTGCCATGAACAATCCGGAGGACAGTGGCTAGACCTAGGGTTAGAGGATGACTGTTGTCCAACAGGGCCCGCAGCCATCAGCCTCGGACACTGTAGCACGAAGGCACAGGGCGGGAGTGGCAAGAAATCCAGCGAAGAAAAGGGCAACCTGGAAAGGCAAATAGAAGGGTGGAGTAGACCTGGATTGCCTGGAAGTTTACTGGATCACTGACCCGAAGGACATGGTGCCACAACTGGGCTGGAAGTACTGAGAACTACCAGTGAAAGTAAAAGACCTGCACCCTTTGTGTTTCTCCTGGCATTTCCTGACCCCTACTTGCCGCCACCTGCATCCAAGCCAACTACTCCCATCATCTCTATAGACTCATACCAACCCAGGGGCCCCGCTCCACTTGTGGGAAGCACTATCATCCCGGCTGCCATACCACCTGCCCCAGGGGCCCAAAAACAGCAGCGCTGGTCACCCCTGACCAGCTACCACAGGCAGCATCACGAAAAGATTCATTATCCCCTGTAAATACCCCCTTAATCTGCACAGCCTGCACAAACACCACAAGGGAAGGTAATCACATACCGTTGGTGGGTTCCTCTAAGTAGACACTATCCAGCAACAACCACGAGCAGTGTTCACTTGAGATCCCAGGTCAAGGGAAAGTCTGTGCAGATAGTGAAGATAGCGAAACTCGTCCAGGTAAGTATAAAAACAATTTTGATTAAAGCTCTTGTTAAAAGCAAACAAGGGGTAGCAAGGTGTTCAGGAGAGAGGACATTCCTGGAAGAGGCATGATTAAAGCTGTTTTGACCTGTAGAAGTGTATCAGCGTGAAACCGCTGTAGTCACACCCCTTTTGGGCATACCCTCTGCCTTGAACACTTTGCTACCCTGTATTTGCTTTTAATAAGAGCATTAATCAAAATTGGTTTTATCCTTACCTGGATGAGTGCCCCTATCTTCACTGGATAATCTTAATTTAATTGTACATTGTTACAGTATTTCCACGAATCACAATTTTGATTAGTTTTCATTTTATTAAAAAAAAAGTTTACTTATCATAGCAGAATGCATAACGTATGGCATCACATCGCCAAACAATGCCCACGTCATATAAAACAATAGCAGAGCATTGAAGGGGTAATTTTATAGTCCCCATTAGTCGATGGTGGCGAAAAGAATTATGAAAAAAATCCCTTAGTGAATCATTGTTAGTGTAAGGCCGGAGACACAGTGAGCAAGATGCATGCAAGATACTCACATGAGTCTTGCATGACTCATCCGGCACGGCCTCTGACTGTCTGGAAAAGAGCGCTTCAGGTCCATAGAAACACATGCAGCTGACGTGCTCCTAGACGCATGTGTTTCTATGCAGCTGACACACTCCTTTCCAAAGAGTTGGAGGCCATGCCGAGTGAGTCATGCAAGACTCATGCGCGTATCTCACATGCGTCTCGCTCACTGTGTCTCCGGCCTTAGACTATATTCACACTGTGCATTTTTGATCTGTATTTTTTGCAGTGAAAATACAGCGGCGACCAAACAGCGGCGCGGGATTCAAAACCCCAGCCAAGTTGTGCTCTGCATCGCCGCCGCCACGACCAATCAGCTCACTTGGCGCATGTATTAAAACATGCTTTGCTGAATGGTTGCTGCGGCCGGCAGCAACCAATCAGCGAAGCGGTGCGGCTTGGCGGGAAATATGAATCCCGCACTGCTGATTGGTCGCCACTTTCAGTGGTGACCAATCAGCAGTGCGGGATTCAAAACCCCTGCCAAGCCAAGGTCCGCTTCGCTGATTGGTCGCAACGAGATTGGCAGGGGTTTTGAATCCCGCGCCGCGGTATTCACATTTCCCACCAGGCCGCGCCGCTTTGCTGATTGGTTGCCTCCGGCCACGGTGATCAATCAGCAAAGCGTGTTTTAAAACACGCTCGAAGTGCGCTGATTGGTCACCTCTGAAGCAAAGCAGAGCACAGCTTGGTATATTGGCACGCAATTTGAACTGCCACTCATAGTGTGACGTACTTCACTCCTGTTTACAAGACTGCCGCTCATAGTGTGATGCACTTCACTGCTGTTTACAAGGCTGTCAGTCATAGTTTGACTCGCTTCACTGCTGTTTACAAGTCTGTCAGTCATAGTGTGACTCACTTCACTGCTGTTTACAAGGCTGTAAGTCATAGTGTGACACACTTCACTCCTGTTTACAAGGCTGTCAGTCATAGTGTGGCTCACTTCACTGCTATTTACAAGGCTGTCAGTCATAGTGTAACGCACTTCACTCCTGTTTACAAGTTTGTCAGTCATAGTGTAACGCACTTCACTCCTGTTTACAAGGCTGTCAGTCATAATGTGACGCACTTCACTGCTGTTTACAAGGCTGTCAGTCATAGTGTGACGCACTTCACTCCTCTTTACAAGGCTGTCAGTCATAGTGTAACGCATTTCACTCCTGTTTACAAGACTATCAGTCATAGTGTGATGCACTTCACTCCTGTTTACAAGGATTTCAGTCATAGTGTGACGCACTTCGCTCCTGTTTACAAGGCTGTCAGTCATAGTGTGATGCACTTTACTCCTGTTTACAAAGCTGTCAGTCATAGTGTGATGCACTTCACTGCTGTTTACAAGTCTGTCAGTCATAGTGTGATGCACTTCACTCCTCTTTACAAGACTGTCAGTCATAGTGTGACGCATTTCACTCCTGTTTACAAGGCTGTCAGTCATAGTGTGATGCACTTCACTCCTGTTTACAAGGTCTGCTACTCATAGTGTGACGCACTTCACTCCTGTTTACAAGATCTGTCAGTCATAGTGTGATGCACTTCACTCCTGTTTACAAGGTCTGCTACTTATAGTGTGACGCACTTCACTCCTGTTTACAAGATCTGTCAGTCATAGTGTGACACACTTCACTCCTGTTTACAAGGTCTGCCACTCATAGTGTGATGCACTTCACTCCTGTTTACAAGGTCTGTCAGTCATAGTGTGCTGTTCTTCAGTCACATTTACTTCACACATTGTGTCAGTGACTGTCTGAACTAGTTCAGTCACGTTTATTCAATGGGTTTAATTGGTCGTAAGCGCAAATACGCCAATGACGATGACAGAAAAGCTGCAGAAGCAGCAAGGTGACAACAACGTCGACACCAAGAGACACCATAGACCAACTGTCATGAGACAAGCCCAGGATGCGGCATGTCACAGACGTCGTCGACAACAGGCGACACCACAACAAAATGCTGCCAGACAAGCCCAAGATGCCGAATCTCATAGACAGTGTCAGCTGAATGAATCTCCAGAAGACAAGGCAAACAGACAATAACATGTTCGCGCCATTCATACAACACGAATGCTCTACCAACTAAGGCAAGCCCAGGAGAATATTCAATAGACACAATAGACACATAGGTAGATGATAAATATTGTGTATTCATTGCATTATTCTTAAATCTTCATAAGTAAACTACATACATATTCTAGCATACATACATATTATACCCGATGCGTTAGAATAGGGCCATCATCTGGTATTTTAATAAGCATTCCAGAATGGTTTCATATTGGTATAAAGATACATAAATAGGCACACAGAGAGGGAGATAGAAAACAGATAGATAGAAAGAAAAATAGGTTATAGATAGATGATAGGTAGAAAAATAGGCCATAGAAACAGTTGAAACCAGTTTACATACACTATTTAAAAAGACACATGTATGTTTTTGTCACTATCTGATAGGGATGGGCGAATCTACTCGCTAGGACTCGTTACTCGGCGAGTAGTAAGGGACTCGCAGGACTCGGTAGTCTGCGAGTTTCCCAGTGATTACTCGCACGAGTCCAATGCAAATCAATATCAATCCTAGTTTTGTCAGAAACGCTGACAAAACTAGGATTGCCATTGTTTGCATTAGACTCGGCTACTGTGCCAGTGATAGCAGGGAAACTCGCAAAGTAACTGCTGTTTCTTTGCGAGCGGAGTCCAGCTGTCTTCTCTGTGCAGGCTGCCAGCTCCAGGGTCCTAGAGCCCGCCTGCTCACAGAGATGATGTAGCAGTGCTGAGATTGTTCTCAGTCTGCTCATTCGCTGTGCATAAACATCTATATCTATGCACAGGGGATGTAGCAGAGAGGACATCGCGTTTTGGACTACGTCGGAAAGAAGAGGATTTTTTTAATTAAAGATGGAGTCCCTAATGGCTTTTTTTTTTATTTCAAATAAACATTTTTCTCTGTGTTGTGTTTTTTTAACCCTTTATTGGAGATTCTTAGTGGCTGGGTCAAACGTGGCCTGACATTAAGAATCTCGAGCTTAATACCAGCTTGTATAACAAAGCTGGTATTAACCCCTTTATTACCCAGCGTGCCACTGCCACCAGGGCCGCTGGAAGAGCGGGGTTCAGCGCCAGAGGATGGCGCTTCAATGAACGCGCCATCTTCTGGGGCGGCTGCGAGCTGCAATTTGCAGCGGGGGGTGCCCAGAAAGCTTGGGCATCCCTGCGCTGCGGATTCCAGCCCCCAGCTGCTTAGCTGTACCTGGCTAGACATAGAAATTGCGCGGAGCCCCACGCATTTTTTTTATTATTTAATGAATTTCAGAGTCAGAGTCTCAGAGTCAGAGTCTCAGAGTCAGAGTCAGAGTCTCAGAGTCGGAGTCTCAGAGTCGGAGTCGCCTCAGAGTCGGAGTCGCCTCGGAGTCGGAGTCGCCTCGGAGTCGGAGTCTCCTCAGAGTCGGAGTCTCAGAGTCGGAGTCTCCTCAGAGTCGGAGTCTCAGAGTCGGAGTCGCCTCAGAGTCGGAGTCGCCTCAGAGTCGGAGTCGCCTCGGAGTCGGAGTCGTCTCGGAGTCGGAGTCGTCTCGGAGTCGAGTCGGAGTCGGAGTCGTCTCGGAGTCGGAGTCGTCTCGGAGTCGGAGTCGTCTCGGAGTCGAGTCGGAGTCGGAGTCGCCTCGGAGTCGGAGTCGTCTCGGAGTCGGAGTCATCTCGGAGTCGGAGTCGTCTCGGAGTCGAGTCGGAGTCGGAGTCGTCTCGGAGTCGAGTCGGAGTCGGAGTCGTCTCGGAGTCGGAGTCGTCTCGGAGTCGGAGTCGAGTCGGAGTCGGAGTCGTCTCGGAGTCGGAGTCGTCTCGGAGTCGGAGTCGTCTCGGAGTCGGAGTCGGAGTCGGAGTAATCTCGGAATCGGAGTCGTCGTCGGAGTCGTCTCGGAGTCGGAGTCGTCTCGGAGTCGAGTCGTCTCGGAGTCGTCTCGGAGTCGGAGTCGTCTCGGAGTCGGAGTCGTCTCGGAGTCGGAGTCGTCTCGGAGTCGAGTCAGAGTCGGAGTCGCCTCGGAGTTGGAGTCGTCTCGGAGTCGGAGTCGTGTCGGAGTCGTGTCGGAGTCGGAGTCGTCTCGGAGTCGAGTCGGAGTCGGAGTCGTCTCGGAGTCGGAGTCGTCTCGGAGTCGGAGTCGTCTCGGAGTCGAGTCGGAGTCGGAGTCGTCTCGGAGTCGGAGTCGTCTCGGAGTCGGAGTCAGAGTCGGAGTCGTCTCGGAGTCGGAGTCGTCTCGGAGTCGGAGTCGGAGTCGGAGTCGTCTCGGAGTCGGAGTCGTCTCGGAGTCGAGTCGGAGTCGGAGTCGTCTCGGAGTCGGAGTCGTCTCGGAGTCGAGTCGGAATCGGAGTCGTCTCGGAGTCGGAGTCGTCTCGGAGTCGGAGTCGTCTCGGAGTCGGAGTCGTGTCGGAGTCGTCTTGGAGTCGGAGTCGGAGTCGTCTCGGAGTCGAGTCGGAGTCGGAGTCGTCTCGGAGTCGGAGTCGTCTCAGAGTCGGAGTCAAAAAAATGCGTGGGGCTCCGCGCAATTTCTATGTCTAGCCATGTACAGCTAAGCAGCTGGGGGCTGGAATCCGCAGCGCAGGGATGCCCAAGCTTTCTGGGCACCCCCCGCTGCAAATTGCAGCCCGCAGCCGCCCCAGAAGATGGCGCGTTCATTGAAGCGCCATCCTCTGGCGCTGAACCCCGCTCTTCCAGCGGCCCTGGTGGCGGTGGCATGCTGGGTAATAGAGGTTAGGGCCAGCTTTGTATTATCAGCTGGCCCTAAGCCCGAAATTTATGGCGGTCACGCCAATATTAGACATGACCGCCATGAATTTCTATTAAATTGTTTTTAAAAAAACACAACACAGAGAAAATTTTTTTATTAGAAATAAAAAAAAAAGCCATTAGGGACTCCATCTTTAATTAAAAAAATCCTCTTCCGTCCGACGCAGTCCAAAACGCGATGTCCTCTCTGCTACATCCCCTGTGTATAGATATAGATGTCTATGCACAGGGAATGAGCAGACTAAGAACAATCTCAGCTCTGCTACATCATCTCTGTGCACAGACATTCATGTCTGTACACAGGGAATTAGCAGACTGATAACAATCTCAGCTCTGCTACATCAGGCAGCAGGCGGGCTCTAGGACCCTGGAGCTGGCAGCCAGCACACTGAGCAGACAGGATTCTTATCTGTGCGAGTTTCCCAGCGATTACTTACAAAGTAAACTAGTCCAATGCAAATAAATGACAAAACTAGGATTGCTTCAGGCTGAAGCTTCCGAGACACATCTGCGATTTGTAAATCTCACACTACTCGCTATTACTCGCTTCCCCATTCATTAACATTGGACTCGCTAGACTCGTAACGAGTAGCGAGTCCTGGGCTCGGACTCGCTAGAGTCAAGCGATTCCGAGTAATTTAGGATTCGCCCATCACTACTATCTGACATTAAATCAGAATAAACCTTTCCTGTTTTAGGTCAATTAGGATTACCATAATTATTAATCTTTGCCAAATGCCTGAATAATGAAATAGAGAATGTTTTAAGGCATTTTTATTACTTTCCGCAAAGTCACAAGTTTACTAAATGTCATTAGTATTTGGTGCAATTGCTCTTAAACTATTTGACTTGGGTCAAACGATTTGGACATCCTTCTACAAGCTTTTCACAATAGTTCATAGGAATTTGGGCTCATTCCTCGTGACTGAAGTGGTGTAACTGAGCCATGTTTGTAGATTACCTTTCTCTCACCTGCCTTTCAGCAGACAAGCAGCGTTCAGCTGTCCCCTTCAAAATAACGTGAGATTCCAAAAGCAGGCTCTTTAGTGCCCGCGTTTGCAGGCACTTTGGCGTCCGTCATTCATATTACTCTATGGCAGCCTTAACACAGCATTACAATATGGTAACGCTGCGTTAACGTTGTCGTCATGCTGCTTTAACAAAGAGCAGATACAAATGTGGCCCTAGCCATACAGAGCCACTTGCCATTTGTCTGCCTGGAAGTTTGAAAATACCTTTGTGATTATGACTAATTTTGTACAAAAAACTGTTTATTGATGTGTTTTGCTTTTCATGCCACTGTCCATTTTTTTTTACTTTCATTAATTTTGGTCAATATTTTTGGCTGATAGGCTTGCACTTTTGGTAAACTGTATTCTGGACATTGATTGATCAATATGTAATTACTAGATGGTGACCCGATTCTAAAGCACCGGGTAGTCTAGAATAGTAGTTTGAATGCCGCTTCTTTGATTGGTCGCCGCGTTCAGCGCCGACCAATCAGAATAGCGGCGCTCGCCCTGACGCCATATTTAAAATACAATGTGCTCAGTGTATTTCAAATATGGCGCCATGGAACGCGCCACTACTCTGATTGGTCGGCGCTGACCGCGGCGACCAATCAGAGAAGCGGCATTCAAACCGTAGTAGTTTGGTCGCCGTGTTTAGCACCGACCAATCAAAATAGCGGCGCTCACCATACCACCATATTTGAAATCCAATGTGTGCCACGGCGAGTGCCGCTATTCTGATTGGTTGGCGCTGAATGCGGCGACCAATCAGAGAAGCGGCATTCAAACCGCGCGCCGCTTAGCTGATTGGTCGCCGCGTTCGCCGTGGCACACATTGAATTTCAAATATGGCAGCAAGGCGAGCGCCGCTATTCTGATTGGTCGGCGCTGACCGGGCCAACCAATCAGAGAAGCGGCGCATGGTTTGAATGACGCTTCTCTGATTGGTCGCCGCGTTCAGCGCCGACCAATCAAAATAGCGGCGCTCGCCATGGCACACATTGAATTTCAAATATGGCGGCATGGCAAGCGCTGCTATTCTGATTGGTCAGCACTGAACGCGGCGACCAATCAGAGACGCGGCGAGCGGTTTGAATGCAGCATTCAAACCG
Organism: Allobates femoralis; assembly: GCA_033576535.1. Taxonomy (NCBI): domain Eukaryota; kingdom Metazoa; phylum Chordata; class Amphibia; order Anura; family Aromobatidae; genus Allobates; species Allobates femoralis. The sequence goes on along the minus strand of JARQOC010000003.1, from coordinate 752,399,768 downwards.
CGCGCCACTTCTCTCATTGGTCGCCGCGTTCAGTGCTGACCAATCAGAATAGCAGAGCTTGCCATGCCGCCATATTTGAAATACAATGAGCGTGAGAGCCGCTGTCGCCGGATTACATGGGGCCGGCCAACGGTGGCCGCAGCAAGCACGAGCCAGCCGGGAGATGACCGGCGTTAGCCGGTCATCTCACGGCTGGTGAGCCGCTGACTGGAGCTCAGCCGTGGCTACCTATGGCACAGAGGTCCACGGCTCGCCAGCCGGGAGATGACCTCTGAGCAGCAGTAGCTGCGGCTGAGCTCCGGTCAGCGGCGAGAGAGCCGGGAGATGACCGCGGCGACCAATCATAAGAGTACTGCGGCTTGGCGCGCGGTTTGAATGCCGCGAAGGGCACCACCGCTGCAAGCAGCCGAGAGATGACCGGCTGACACCGGTCATCTCCCGCCTTGCTCGCCGCTGACCGGGGCTCAGCCGCAGCTACTGCTGCACAGAGGTGAGTGGCTGGCCAGCCAGGAGATGACCGGCTGATGCCGGTCATCTCTTAGCTGGCGAGCCGCGGACCTCTGTGCCACAGTAGCCGCGGTTGAGCTCCGGTCAGCAGCTCACAAGCCGTCGGCCGGCCCGTGTATCCCGGCGAGAGCGGCGCTATCGCTGGGCTGGAAATTGGCGCGAAATTCAAACTTTGAATTTGCACGCCTATTTGCATAGTCTGTGCTCATTGGCGCCCACCTTCGGTGGGCACCAATGAGCGGCCTCTGTCTGGCGCGCGATTTCTGTGACCGACAGGCCTTAGACAATTATATAGTAGACTAGCTGTGAGCCCGATGCAAATGCATCGGGATTCTAGAGCGTGCATTAATTTGATTATAGTAGTTATAGCTGTTAGCCTGATGCAAATGCATCGGGTATCTAAAATATGTTTATTGTTTTTTTAAAGTTTTTTAAATAATAATCGCATCATCAATAGCAATAATATAAGCCATAGCATTATTATTAGCAGTAATAGCAGTATTAATAGCATTATTAGCAGTATTATGAGCATTAATAACAGTATTAATAACATTATTAATAGCATTGATAGCATTATTATTAGCATTAATAGCATTAATAATAGCATTATTAGCATTAATAATAGCATTAATAACATTATTAATAGCATTAATAGCATTATTATTAGCATTAATAGCATTAATAATAACATTATTTGCATTAATAATAGCATTAATAACAGTATTAATAGCATTAATAGCATTATTAATAGAATTAATAGCATTATTATTAGCATTAATAGCATTAATAGCATAATTAATAGCATTAATAGCATTATTATTAGCATTAATAGAATTATTATTAGCATTAATAGCATTAATAGGATAAATATTAGCATTAATAGCATTAATAGCATAATTAATAGCATTAATAGCATTATTAATAGCATTAATAGCATTATTATTAGCATTAATAGGATTAATAATAGCATTATTAGCATTAATAATAGCATTAATAACATTATTAATAGCATTAATAGCATTATTATTAGCATTAATAGCATTAATAGCATTATTATTAGCATTAATAGCATTAATAATACCATTAATAGGATAAATATTAGCATTAATAGCATTAATAGCATAAATAAGAGCATTAATAGCATTATTAATAGCATTAATAGCATTATTATTAGCATAAATAGCATTATTAGCATTAATAATAGCATTAATAACATTATTAATAGCATTAATAGCATTATTATTAAAATTAATAGAATTAATAATAGCATTATTAGCATAAATAATAGCATTAATAACATTATTTAATAGCATTAATAGCATTATTATTAGCATTAATAGCATTAATAGTATTATTAATAGCATGAATAGCATTATTAATAGCATTAATAGGATTATTATTAGCATTAATAGCATTAATAATAGCATTATTAGCATTATTAATAGCATTAATAACATTATTAATAGCATTAATAGCATCATTATTAGCATTAATAGCATTAATAATAGCATTATTAGCATTATTAATAGCATGAATAACATTATTAATAGCATAAATAGCATTAATAATAGGATTATTAGCATTAATAATAGCATTAATAACATTATTAATAGCATTAATAGCATTATTATTAGCATTAATAGAATTAATAATAGCATTATTAGCATTAATAATAGCATTAATAACATTATTATATATCATTAATAGCATTATTATTAGCATTAATAGCATTATAATTAGCATTAACAGCATTAATAATACCATTAATAGGATAAATATTAGCATTTAATAGCATTAATAGCATAAATAATAGGATTAATAGCATTATTAATAGCATTAATAGCATTATTAATAGCATTAATAGCATTATAATTAGCATAAATAGCATTAATAATAGGATTATTAGCATTAATAATAGCATTAATAACATTATTAATAGCATTAATAGCATTATTATTAGCATTAATAGAATTAATAATAGCATAATTAGCATTAATAATAGCATTAATAGCATTATTAATAGCATTAATAGCATTATTATTAGCATTAATAGCATTATTATTAGCATTAATAGCATTAATAATACCATTAATAGGATAAATATTAGCATTAATAGCATTAATAGCATAAATAATAGGATTAATAGCATTAATAGCATAAATAATAGGATTAATAGCATTATTAATAGCATTAATAGCATTATTAATAGCATTAATAGCATAATTATTAGCATAAATAGCATTAATAATAGCATTATTAGCATTAATAATAGCATTAATAACATTATTAATAGCATTATATAGCATTATTATTAGCATTAATAGCATTAATAGCATTATTATTAGCATTAATAGCATTAATAATACCATTAATAGGATAAATATTGACATTAATAGCATTAATAATAGTATTATTAGCATTATTAATAGCATTAATAACATTATTAATAGCAATTTAATAGCATTATTATTAGCATTAATAGAATTAATAATAGCATTATTAGCATTAATAATAGCATTAATAACATTATTAATAGCATTAATAGCATTATTATTAGCATTAATAGCATTAATAAGCATTATTAGCATTATATTAATAGCATTAATAACATTATTAATTAGCATTAATAGCATTATTATTAGCATAAATAGCATTAATAATAGGATTATTAGCATTATTAATAGCATTAATAACATTATTAATAGCATTAATAGCATTATTATTAAATTAATAGAATTAAAATAGCATTATTAGCATTAATAATAGCATTAATAACATTTTAATAGCATTAATAGCATTATTATTAGCATTAATAGCATTATAGTATTATTAATAGCATGAATAGCATTATTAATAGCATTAATAGGATTATTATTAGCATTAATAGCATTAATAATAGCATTATTAGCATGATTAATAGCATTAATAACATTATTAATAGCATTAATAGCATTATTATTAGCATTAATAGCATTAATAATAGCATTATTAGCATTATTAATAGCATTAATAACATGATTAATAGCATTAATATCATTATTATTAGCATAAATAGCATTTAATAATAGGATTATTAGCATTATAATAGCATTAATAACATTATTAATAGCATTAATAGCATTATTAGATTAAGCATTAATAGAATTAATAATAGGATTATTAGCATTAATAATAGCATTAATAACATAATTATTAGCATTAATAGCATTATTATTAGCATAATATTATTATTAGTTTTTTTTTTTTAAATTATTATTTATTATTTGTTATTTATTTTTTAATTATGTTTTATTTATTTTTTTATAATTTTTTAATTATTTTTAATTATTTTTTGTATTATTAAATTTATTATTTAGGCTGAGAGGCAGTTGTCATTCAGGTGCGCTAAAGGGCTGATCTTATTAGCATATATTTTATTTTTTTATTATTATTTTTATTGAATTTTTTATTATTTTTAATTAATTTTTTATTATTTTTTTAATTCTTTTTTAATTATTTCTTTTATTATTTAATTTATTATTTAGGCTGAGAGGCAGTTCTCATTCAGGTCCGCAAAGGGCTGATCTTATTAGCATATATTTTATTTTTTTATTATTATTTTTATTGAATTTTTTATTATTTTTAATTTATTTTTTTATTATTTTTTAATTATTTTTTAATTATTTTTTTTATTATTTAATTTATTATTTAGGCTGAGAGGCAGTTCTCATTCAGGTCCGCAAAGGGCTGATCTTATTAGCATATATTTTATTTTTTTATTATTATTTTTATTGAATTTTTTATTATTTTTAATTATTTTTTTTTATTATTTTTTAATTCTTTTGTAATTATTTTTTTTATTATTTAATTTATTATTTAGGCTGAGAGGCAGTTCTCATTCAGGTCCGCAAAGGGCTGATCTTATTAGCATATATTTTATTTTTTTATTATTATTTTTATTGAATTTTTTATTATTTTTAATTATTTTTTATTATTATTTTTTAATTCTTTTTTAATTATTTTTTTTATTATTTAATTTATTATTCAGGCTGAGACGCAGTTCTCATTCAGGTCCGCAAAGGGCTGATCTTATTAGCATATATTTTATTTTTTTATTATTATTTTTATTGAATTTTTTATTATTTTTAATTATTTTTTTTTATTATTTTTTTAATTCTTTTGTAATTATTTTTTTTATTATTTAATTTATTATTTAGGCTGAGAGGCAGTTCTCATTCAGGTCCGCAAAGGGCTGATCTTATTAGCATATATTTTATTTTTTTATTATTATTTTTATTGAATTTTTTATTATTTTTAATTATTTTTTTTTATTATTTTTTAATTCTTTTTTAATTATTTTTTTTATTATTTAATTTATTATTTAGGCTGAGACGCAGTTCTCATTCAGGTCCGCAAAGGGCTGATCTTATTAGCATATATTTTATTTTTTTATTATTATTTTTATTGAATTTTTTATTATTTTTAATTATTTTTTTTTATTATTTTTTAATTCTTTTTTAATTATTTTTTTTATTATTTAATTTATTATTTAGGCTGAGACGCAGTTCTCATTCAGGTCCGCAAAGGGCTGATCTTATTAGCATATATTTTATTTTTTTATTATTATTTTTATTGAATTTTTTATTATTTTTAATTATTTTTTTTTATTATTTTTTAATTCTTTTTTAATTATTTTTTTTATTATTTAATTTATTATTTAGGCTGAGACGCAGTTCTCATTCAGGTCCGCAAAGGGCTGATCTTATTAGCATATATTTTATTTTTTTATTATTATTTTTATTGAATTTTTTATTATTTTTAATTATTTTTTTTTATTATTTTTTAATTCTTTTTTAATTCTTTTTTTTATTATTTAATTTATTATTTAGGCTGAGACGCAGTTCTCATTCAGGTCCGCAAAGGGCTGATCTTATTAGCATATATTTTATTTTTTTATATTATTTTTATTGATTTTTTTATTATTTTTAATTATTTTTTTTTATTATTTTTTAATTCTTTTTTAATTATTTTTTTTATTATTTAATTTATTATTTAGGCTGAGAGTCAGTTCTCATTCAGGTCCGCAAAGGGCTGATCTTATTAGCATATATTTTATTTTTTTATTATTATTTTTATTGAATTTTTTATTATTTTTAATTAATATTTTTATTATTTTTTAATTCTTTTTTAATTATTTTTTTTATTATTTAATTTATTATTTAGGCTGAGACGCAGTTCTCATTGAGGTCCGCCTTTGTTTTTTCCCATTGAAATGCATTAGCGGTGTGTCGGCGATTTTATGGCCGACCACCTGGTTCTATTTGTCGGCCCTAAAATCGCGGACACACCGCTAATGCATCTCTATGGGCAGTCAGCCCGATTTCGGATTGAACGGCGACCAATCAGAATTCGAGCTGACTTGCCCATAGACATGCATTAGCGGTGTGTCCGCGATTTTAGGGCCGACAAATAGAACCAGGTGGCCGGCCATAAAATCGCCGACACACCGCTAATGTATGTCAATGGGAAAAAAGACGGACCTGAATGAGAACTGAATGACGGGCTCTTCTGATTGGCTGAGGTCAGCGACCAATCAGAAGAGCCCTTCACATTTCATTGAGATACAATGGCGGATTGATCGTCCATTGTATCTTAATGTTAGTTGAAGAGGACGTCGGAGCTGGAAGTTGGCGGAAAGAAGACAGAAGATCCCCGGGGACGGACGAAGAGGCGGAAAGAAGAGAGAAGACCCCCGGGACCGGAGGAAGAGGACGCCTGGCCGGACGGACGATCAGATGACTTGAAGGCATGTAAGTGATCGACGGGGACGTTAGGGGACGGGTAGGGCCTTAGGTGTTAGGGAAAGCGGCGAGGCTTAGAGGGTAGGGGCTTAGGGCAGCAGGGGTTTAGGTGCGGCTTAGGGGGTAGGGGTAGGGGATTAGGTGCAGCTTAGGGGTTAGGGGCTTGCGGCGGCAGGGGTTTAGGTGCGGATGCGGGGTAGTGGCTTAGGGGGGTAGGGGGTTAGGTGCGGCTTAGGGGGGTAGGGGGTTAGGTGCGGCTTAGGGGGTAGGGGCTTAGGGCGGCAGGGGTTTAGGTGCGGCTTAGGGGGTAGGGGTAGGGGATTAGGTGCAGCTTAGGGGTTAGGGGCTTGCGGCGGCAGGGGTTTAGGTGCGGATGCGGGGTAGTGGCTTAGGGGGGTAGGGGGTTAGGTGCGGCTTAGGGGGTAGAGGTAGGGGATTAGGTGCGGCTTAAGGGGTAGGGGCTTGCGGCGGCAGGAGTTTAGGTGCGGATGCGGCGTAGTGGCTTAGGGCGGCAGGGGGTAGGGGGTTAGGTGCGGCTTAGGGGGTAGGGGCTTAGGGCGGCAGGGGTTTAGGTGCGGTTTAGGGGGTAGGGGTAGGGGATTATGTGCAGCTTAGGGGTTAGGTGCGGCTTAGGGGTTAGGGGCTTGCGGCGGCAGGGGTTTATTTGCGGATGCGGGGTAGTGTCTTACGGCGGCAGGGAGTAGGGGGTTAGGTGCGGCTTAGGGGGTAGGGGCTTAGGGCGGCAGGGGTTTAGGTGCGGTTTAGGGGGTAGGGGTAGGGGATTAGGTGCGGCTTAGGGGTTAGGGGCTTGCGGCGGCAGGGGTTTAGGTGCGGATGCGGGCTAGTGGCTTACGGCGGCAGGGGGTAGGGGCTTCGGCGGCGGGGTAGTGGCTTAGGGGTTAGGGCGGCAGGGGGTAGGGGCTTGCGGCAGAGGGTAGTGGGTGCGGCGGGGTAGTGCGGCAGGGGGTAGGGGCTTCGGCGGCGGGGTAGTGGCTTAGGGGTTAGGGCGGCAGGGGGTAGTGGCTTCCGGCAGAGGGTAGTGGGTGCGGCGAGGTAGTGCGGCAGGGGGTAGGGGCTAGGGGCTTCGGCGGCGGGGTAGTGGCTTAGGGGTTAGGGCGGCAGGGGGTAGTGGCTTCCGGCAGAGGGTAGTGGGTGCGGCGGGGTAGTGCGGCAGGGGGTAGGGGCTTCGGCGTCGGGGTAGTGGCTTAGGGGTTAGGGCGGCAGTGGGTAGGGGCTTGGGGTTGTGTGGCTTGGTTAGTGTACGCGTAGTGGCTTAGAGCGGCAGGGGTCTGTAGTGTACAGCGCGATGGTATACTACAGTCCCATGGCGCTTATGGTCATGGGACTGTAGTATACTATAGCGGTGTACACTACAGGAGTATGGGCTTCGGCTTCGGTGGCTTGGTTAGCGGTGTTAGCGACTCGCAATGCCCGCTTCGCGGGCATTGCTTCGCTAGGCTGCAACGACTCGCAATGCCCGCTTTGCGGGCATTGCTTCGTGAGTCGCCTTGGCCGCTACGCGGCCACGGACAGAGTCCAGGAGAAGCAGCTCGCAGTCGCTAACCAAGCCACCGGAAGCAGCGCCGCTCCGACGGAAGTCGCTACGGCAATTATATAATAGATGATGCACTTGTTGCCCCTATAAACTCTATAAATATGTTCACTTTGCATGGTGGCTTAGTGATTGCTATGTAGCCTTGCAATGTTTGAGTCATGGTTTTAAATCCCAAAAAAGGACATCAGCAAAGAGTTTGTATCATGTTGTTCATGGGATTTTGTGGGTTTCGTCCAAAGACATAATAAATAGAGATATTAGCTTGGTGAGCCTCAATGGGGTAAGTAATGATGATGTCTGCAAAACACTTTAAAAGATAATATCTGTAAAGTGGTGTGCAATTAATACCACTATATACGTGAGTAAAACAAATAAATAAAATAAAATTTCCTTGGGAAATGTTATTTTATGAGCTGAAACATAGTCATAGATGGGCTAATAAAGTCACATCTTCAAAGAGTTTGTATGTTCTGCCGTATTTGTGTGGGTTTCCGCTGGGTTCTTGCATTTTCTCCTACACTCCAAAGACATATTGATAGAGAATGGAAAATGGCGATCAAAATTACAGAACAACACACAATTTCCTTAATGTAAAGGTCATTGTGTTGTCCAATATCCTAACATGAGTTAATTAACAGTATTTTAACATTATTTCATAAACTGAATATTTTCGAAAGCAGAGAATAAAAATGTAAATAAGATAAATGAAAAAGAACACTGATCAAAACTAGAGAACACTTTTGTGGCACCCCAGAGTCCTGGTGCCATTATGTCATTATCTCCCTTGGGGGGTAGTGTCATACCTGAGAGCAACAGAGGGTATCCCCACCAGGCAAACCTAAAGCACACAACACTTTTCTGCCTCCAGGCCTGATGGGAGAGACCTAAACCCGAGTTCAGGGTGAGCTCCCCTATAAATTCTGGTCTGGGGTGGACTTAGTTTGTTCAGTTCCTAGGAGGACTGTGATGAGTACCTGTGAACTTGAGCAGCTCATCCCAGGTATAGCAGAGTTCAGTACGGAGCAGTACTGAGGAAGACGTCCTGTGGACTAGAGCAATGCTAAGCTCGTCCCAGGAGAGCTAGACTTAGCTTGAGTGACCCGTACGCAAGGGTCTGAGGAAGGAGGAGAGAGCCTGGGGAGTGGAGCAGTGTCGAGCTCACCCCAGAGGAGTAAGCGTCAAGAAACGGACACCAGAGTCTGAGGCTGTACAGGGCCAATACCGGAGGGTGGGGGATTCCAAGTCCCCCATCCTCACCAAAGTGACCAGAGGCAAATCAGCGTGAAGAGCCCAGGAGCAGCCGCCTATGAAGTGGAGCTGGAGAAGGACTCGAGTTGCCTGTCATACAGTTCAAAGCAGAAAGGACAGAGGGCCGCAGCTAAGCTTCGGTAGCCGCCGAGACCTACTAAGAAAGAGCAGCAGGGAGGCCTCAGAATTTGCCAGGTGAAGAGAACCCCGAGTTGCTCCCAGGTTGCCAGATTCCATCAATATCATCTGTCCTTGTGCCAGTATCACCAGTAAAGGACTTGAGGAACCAACAAGCCGTGAATCTGTCAGTTACGTTATGCCCTCCATCCTGAACCCTACATCCTTTAACATCCACTGCTTTGGCCACAAAGCATGGGTGGCGTCACAAATAGCTTTCCATCGACTAGCCAACAATCCCTTTTCCACTGAACCCAGGGACACTGAAGCCGGGTCTTGACCTCTGTGACTCCCCAGAAACACCGGAACCCAGTTCTGAGTACCTCACAGCCCTAGGGTGTATCACTTTCAGATACCTGTAAATTATTGATGTTAATCTGGCACTTTGCCTTAATTATCTTATAAACCCTATTTAATTGGCAGCCTAACTTTCCAGTTTGCACTCATTTTGCGAAAGTGGTGTGCCAATCCAAGTGACTGAAACCCTCTGGCAGCAGGTTGTCCAGATGAAGGCCAAAGGGCTCACCCGATCATCTATAGCAACAGAATTTGGTTGTTTTAAATCTGTGATTTGTAGGATATTGCATCTGTACAACACCACAAACTCAAGTCTCCTAAGAAGGCTGGTTGCCCTCGAAAGACAAATACAAGAGAGGATATGATGATGCAAAGAATCTCCATGGGTAATCATGTCGCACCCCCAAGAACTGCAGTACTCAAGATCAGGCTATCATGGCTCTGGGGTATTAGGGTGCCATGGCCCGGTCCTGTTGTCCTGGGTGTGGCAATAAAAAGGGGGAAAAGTTTGTGGGTTTTTCGTGATGTCACCCGTGGTATGATGGGTCAGTGTGGAACACCGCTGCCGTATTCATGCCAGGGATGATGATGAGGGGCAGCCTAGATGGTGATCCCTCAACGGGTAGGGCTGGTTGTCCCTAAGGCAGGTGTAGGGAGGGGTTTGTGTGTTCTGAATGCTGCACTTATCTCTTTCCGCAGCTCTTCCAGCCAGCACGCAGGGACAGCTAACAGGCGGCTCCGCAGGTGGAGAACCTGCTGCGGTTCATAGAATAATAGTCTCACACACGTTTTGAGCTAACTGGGTACTTTACTTGTGGCTCAGCAGCAGTTCCTACAAAAAACAGTCTTCACACACATTGTGGACCGGTTCTTATCACTGCTCTGGACTCAGGCTCTCACTGCAGCTGGGACGGTTCCTCTGCGTCACTCCCCTCAGTGTACCTTTCAGGCCCTGCTGTTCTGTCTCTGTCCTCGCATACGGGTTCGGTCCGCCCGTCACGGGCTTTGTAGTGATACTTTCCCTCCTTATGTCACTAGCCCTCGATGGCTTTGTCCTAATCCGTAGCGGTAGTTAGGTCGCGAGTCATAGAGCTCCCGTACCTCGCCAGGGTGTCTTCTGGTTAGGGTCATGTAGGTTTCCCCCGCCACATCTACAGAGCCGGTTCTCTGTCTGTCCTGGCCTAGCCACCTGTGACCCGTGTTAGTTGGGCTCACCTACCTGCTTCAATCTCTCTCTGGTTTTCAGTCTGGGTTCTCGGTCGGCCATTAGTAGTAGCCACCAGGCCCCGTTGTTCTCTCACTGTTTGCAGTTGTCAGTGCTCTGTTGAAGGGTGTTTCAGCTTGGGGATGCTTCCCATCTCTACCCCCCAGGGAATTCCATCGATTGTCTCTTAGTGTTCCAGTGTTTCACTACTGTTCCTCCACCCCTTTGTCCGGGTTCTCTCATTCTCTCCACCCACACATCTCTATACTCTTGCCACCCCTCGCCTGACATAGAGTGATTGGCTCAGGGTCAGAGTGTCTGTGTGTGGGTGTTTTGTGAGTTGACTGTCTTACCTCGTTCACCCTGTGGCTGCCCTGTCGCAGGGGCGCCACAATCATTTCACACTGCAGCAGGAATAGCTCATCAGTTCAGCATTGAACATGGTAAGGATCTGCCTCGTCATACAGGTGAACAACATTTAAGAGCATTTGGACTGAAAGCCCATTCTTCAGTGACCAAACCTCTCATTAGAGGAAAGAATCAAAAGGCTAGACCCACCTTTGAGCATGTTTGTAGACAGAAAAGAAGTGGTCCATAGTTCATTTTAGTAATGAAAGCAAGTTTAATTTATTAGGGTCTGATGGGAAACATTATCTTTGTCAACAAACTGGGGAAAGGCTGAACCCAAAATATGTAAAGAAGTCAGTGAAAGGTGGGGGAGGGAGGAAATGTCATGGTTTGGGGAAACTTGTGAAGGCAAGTGTGTATCAGAACCTTCTTTAACAACACATGGTTCCTTACTTGTGTTCAGCACTCAATCAGCCATCAATTTTCATGCAGGAAAATGCACCCTGTAACACTGGAAAATGGGTAAAGCAGTTTATTGGAACAGAAAACATTGTAACAATGAAATGGCCGCTCAGAGTTCTGATCTAAACCCAATAGAAAACCTCTGGAAAATTCTTGGTGACAAAGTTATGGCCAAGAAACCCACAACAGTCACAGAACTGTGGCAGAGACTGGAAGAAGAGTGGGCCAAAATCCCACCAGAGAGTATGAGAGACTGGTGATGCCCTGCGGCCACAGATGTGCTGAAGTCATTCAAAGCAAAGGCCTGTACAAAGCAAAAGCCTGTACACTTCCTTCTGATTGGAGACTGCTGTAACCTTCACAAAATTTAGTTTTAATCTTTCTCTGTCTACAGTCATTGCTGTTCTCTAATTATGATCATCACATTTTCTGTAAAATAAAGGTTTTAAGTTGATGAACTTTGGTTATTTTGGAAAACCCTGTTCTAGTGGCATGGTGTACCCCTTACACAAAAACCTGAAAATGTTCATCAATATAGATTACATTCTGTCTGAAGAAAGTCAAGTGATCATACATTGTTCTCTAATTTTGATCTCCAGTTTAGATTGAGACAGATCATGATCAATAGATCATGTCTGTGATGCACTGTGGAATTAATAGCGCTATATATGTGAGTTAAATAAATAAAATAAATAATAAAGTCTATTTTTTGTCTATTTTTTATTTTGTATATAAGACCCAAAGGTTTGGTGGTTAGAGATGTACACCAGTGTGGATTATAGACCAGAGCTGCTTTATTTCCTGGACTTGACAAATAAATATTAGAAAGATCAATAGATATAAGATTATAGATAAGTAGATAGAAAAATAGATATCGTTTTAGTTTTTTTGGACAAATTTGCTATTCTCTTTATTCTTAATTGACTTGCACAGTATGACAGTATAAGAAAATAAGTTGCACTTAATGTGCCTAATATTATGTTATAGTGAGACGTTTTCCCTGGCACAGTGGCATTAATATTATGTGAAATATGCATTGGAAAACGTGCATGCTGGGTTTGATATGAATTATTCTCTTCCAATATACCTAGACAACTGTCATAAAGAATTACGCTACAGATTTAGTGATGTTAAGTGTCAATTGTAATTTGGTGACAGGCATTTTATTGCCTATGCATATTGCTCTGCTAGAATCTGCCTCTGAGTACAGAGGCCAGAATATCATTAAAACCCAGTGATCCCTTACTGATGACATAATTTGACTGGCAGAGAGAATTGCAAGGAACTGCATCATTTCACCTTCATAGAATCTGCTCCTTGTCAGGTAGGTATTTGAGTTAAATTAGAAACAGTCCAAGGAAATTTGGCGCAGTGACTCGTTTGAGGATTTTAGGGGGACAGTCATAGGAGACGTTATTAGAATGCGCCCGTTTCCCGTTCTGATAGATTGGTGCCATGTACACAGCCTCACTCTCTGTAGACAGCCAGTTTTGCAATGAAGTTTTAAACCTTTGTTAAAATTAATTTGAATCCAACATTTCATGAGATTACTAGTGAAGCCTGTCACCAAAATAATAGGGGAGGCATATAATCATGTCTCCTATCAGTTGTAGATATAATTATCAGCCTGGAGAGAAGGGTTCATGCTGAAAGGGAAGAGTTTATGTTTATTGAGACACAATTCAGGTCTAGAAATGACACATTTTAATGGACAACTTTGGCATTGAAACTGAAAATATTACATGGTGGGCATTTTGGATGAATCCTTATGAATTTACACACATGGTCAAAATTGTTGGTACCCTCGTTTAATGAAAGAAAACCCCACAACGGTCACAGAAATAAATTTAATCTGACAAAAGTAATAATAAATAAAAAATCTAAGAAAATGAACAAATGAAAGTCAAACATTGCATTTTATAAAAACAATAGTACAGCGGTCTCAGGGAGCGCCAAAGGAATACTGGACAAATTAATGGATAAGAACCGACCTTTATTCTTCCTCCAATACCACTGCCACAACGCGTTTCGACGGTCTAAGCCGTCTTCATCAGGTGGGGTAAAGGAGAATGTTACAATGACAGCTTTATAAAGGGGTGGTATTTTACATAATTTAGACCACATGTTGTAATCAATTAACCCTTTCATTGCAAAACTCTATATAATGCATTTTTTACCAATCAACCTCTTATTTCCCCTTAAAACAGCATTGTGTACTCATATTTAAAAACTTTAAACCTGAATTTATAAACTCACAATTCTTAATAAAAACGTCCTATCTAGATTTAAAAATATTGAAAAAAATTTTTTTTTTATTATTTATTTATTTATTTTTATATTTTATTTTATAAAAATTAGATATATATACTTAAAACTACGTAAAACTACGGAGATTTTGTAACCAATTCAGTTGGCAACTTCTCTCTACGGAGCCAAAGCGGCAGGAGCAGCCTGGCATATCTGGAGTGTAGTTCTCTCTACGGAGCCAAAGCGGCAGGAGCAGCCTGGCATATCTGGAGTGTTGAGGACCTGTGGTTACCTAATTACCGGGATAAACATACTGAGGACCTGCGGTGACGCGGTATCCGGTCCGGTAGGATTACGTGAAATTCGCGGAGCACGGAGTTGTGAACGCAAACACCGGCAGGACGGCAGCACTAATAGAAAGAGGCGACCTGGAGCCCAATCACCCACAAGTTTATTCTTGGTTGTGTAGACGTACACAACCATTATAGGTGAGTGCACTGGCACTTTTTATTTATACAAATAGCCCTGTGTGTCTACACATGCGCCCTTTTCTTTTTCTTTCGTAACATTGCATTTTAACCCTGCTTCCACAGATTAAAAAAAAAAAAAAAAAATTAAACTCATGACATAGGTCTGGACAGAAATGATGGTCCCTTAACTCAATCTTTGTTGCTCAACCTTTTGAGACAATCACTGCAATCAAATGATTTCTGTAACTGTCAATGAGGCTTTTGCACCTCTCCACAGGTATTTGGAGATTCCTAAAGAGCAAACTTCTCCAGTTGTTTCGTGTTTGAAGTTTACCTTTTCCAGACGGCATGTTTCACCTCTTTCCAAAGATACTCAATAGGCTTTAGGTCAGGACTCATAGAAGGCCACTTCAGAATAGTCCACTGTTTTCCTCTTAGCCATTCTTGGGTGTTTTTAGCTGTGTGTTTTGGGTCGTTATCCTGTTGCAAAACCCATGACTTGCGACTGAGACCAAGCTTTCTGACACTGGACAGCACATTCCTCTCTAGAATCCCTTGATAGTCTTGAGATTTCAATGTACCCTGCACAGATTCAAACACCCTGTGACAGATGCAGCAAAGCAGCCCCTGAACTTAACATAGCCTTCTTCATGTTTCACACTAGGGACAGTGTTCTTTTCTTCATATGCTTAATTTTTCTGTCTGAAAATAGAGTTGATGTGCCTTACCGAAAAGTTCAATTTGTGTCTCATCTTTCCATAGGACATTCTCACAGAAGCTTTGTGGCTCGTTAACATGTACTTTGGCAAATTCCAGTGTTTTTATGATTTTTTTTCAACAATGGTGTCCTTCTTGGTCGTCTCCCATGAAGTACACTTTGGCTCAAAGAATGACAGATTATGCGATCTGATGCTGATGTTCCTTGAGCTTGAAGTTCACCTTTAATCTCTTTTGAAGTTTTTCTGGGCTCTTTAGTTACAATCTCTTTGATTTGTCATCAATTTTCCTCCACCGGTCACATCCAGGAAGGTTAGCTACAGTCCTATGGATCTCAAATTTCTGAATAATATGTTCAACTGTAGTCACAGGAAAATCATGCATGACAGTGATGTGAGTGCAATCTGTGTGGTAGTGCGAATGTGGTGCGAATGTGGTGTGAGTGTGTTGCGGGTGTGGTGCAAGTGTAAAATGGGATTTCTTGCGCAGGTGAAATACCAGACACAGGAAAGCCTGATAGCTATATATCTACAGATAAAGATCTGTAGATATAATAGCTTTGTGGGGCTTTGTGCTGCTTTGACAGCATCATTTTTAATTTTCTCGGGGATAACGGGCATATTAACCCCATCTGCAGCATCTGGCTGCATATCAGCGGGGAGGCTGCAGATGCGGTTAATAAGCTGGTTATGTAGGTTTAACCCATGTTTCTGTCTTGCCAGGTTGTTTCTGGTTACGTCCACACTCCCTGGACACAATTTGACATGACAGAAAGTGTCTGCAGGGGTTAATGCTGCTTTTTATTAAAAACCGGCAATTACTACTCTTCATTAACATCCTATACTCTCCAGCGGCCTGCAGGACTCAAGAAATCTCCATGGTCTGGTACTGTAACAGCGTGAATTAATAGCCCTGGTCCTTGGTACTGAAATTTCATGCTGTTACATCGCAGGAGCTCTCAAGGGTCCTGATCATTAAAGCCGGGTGCTGATTGTGGTGCTGAAGCTGTTCAGATTGCTGTCCGCACCCAGAATTAACGATCAGGACCCTGGAGAGCTCCTGCACTGTAACAGCGTGAAATTTCAGTACCAAGGACTAGGGCTATTAATTTACGTTGTTCTGGTACAGGACCATGGAGAGCTCCTGAGTCCTGCAGGCCGCTAGAGAATACAGGATTTTATGAAGGGCAGTAATTGCCAGTTTTTAATCAAAAGCAGCATTAACCCCTGCGGACACTTTCTATCATATCAGGTTGGGTCCAGGGAGTGTGGACATAACCGGACACAACCTGGCAAGACAGAAAAATGGGGTTAAACCTACCTAACCAGCTTATTAACTGCATCTGCAGCCTCCGGGCTGCTATGCAGCACAGAGGCTGCAGATGGGGTTAATAAGCCGGATAACCCCGGGAAAATTAAAAAATGATGCTGCCAAAGCAGCACAAAGCTATTATATCTACAGATCTTCATCTGTAGATATATAGCTATCGGGCTTACCTGTGTCGGGGCCACAGCACATGAGCGAGTGACTCGAACAGCTTGCTATATGGGTGCAAGATTTTCTCCCACCCATATACTTACATTTGCCACTCGTGCGGGGAAATCACGTTCAATCGCAGCATGCTGCGATTGAACTTGCATTTCTGTCGCAATGCGAGTTAAGTGCATTGCAAACGCACTAATATGACCAGTATCACTTACTGATACGTTTTTCTCACGTTGCACTCATGTGTTTAACACGCCCGTGTGCCTCCAGCCTTAACCTTTACCTTTAACATGCTTGTCCATAATTTTCTTTCTAATTTCCTGAGACAACTCTTTCCTTTGCTTCCTCTGGTCCATGTTGAGTGTGGTACACACCATGTCACCAAACAGCTCAGTGAGTATCTGTAACCCTATATACAGTCCCATTGACTGTTTACAAGATTGTAGACAGCTGTGATGCTAATTAGTGAACACACCTTGATATAACATGTCCCTTTTGTCACATTATTTTCAGGGGTACCATCATTTCTGTACAAGCCTATTTCATGAGTTTCATTTTTTTTTTATATTCTGTGGCAGCAGGGTTGAAAAGCAATGTCTGACTTTCATTCGTTCATATTCATAGATTTTTTATTTATTATTACGTTTGTCAGATTCAAGTTATTTCTGTGACCATTGCGGGTTTTTCTTTCATTAAACGAGCAGTATCAACAATTTTGACCACATGTATATAAGTAAATGTCCTGTACTAAAATACAATTGCAACACCTTGGTGGTATGACATTCCTAAACATATACACATACCGTATGTAGTATGTACTGTATACTGTACAATCACCATATGATAAGAGTATTGGGGCATCTCGTAGCCTCCCTGGCGGTCTGTTTAGGTCTTGAATTTTTTGCTAAAAGCGGGCTACCCGCGTTCGCGGCAGATGCGGTAAAAAAACCGCATCTGCCGCACTTGCCGCATAGCTGCCGCACTTGCGCCGCACTTGCGGCCGCGGTTGCGGTGCGGTTGCGGTAATCTGCATAGTAAAGGGAACCAACCACCTCGGATGACCCTCATACACTGTTAATATGTGCCCCTGCAGCCTAGTAAACCATTAGCAGCACTGTTTTTGTGTGAAAAGTGGCTGCAGTAGAAGTGAGATAATGATTTTATAAACTTACATGCCTGCGTACTTGAGGGCGTCTCCCTGTGTGTGCTGGCACTTGTGGGCTGTGCTCATCATGTCTGCTCTCCCCCTCCCTTATGCACGCCCCCTCTCAGCCTGCTATAGTGATGTGAGGCTGATTGCGTCATAAAGGGGCGGGGCTAAATCGCGGCATCCCGGTAGCCCCGCCCCTTTATGACGCAATCAGCCTCACATCACTATAGCAGGCTGAGAGGGGGCGTGCATAAGGGAGGGGAGAGCAGACATGATGAGCACAGCCCACAAGTGCCAGCACACACAGGGAGACGCCCTCAAGTACGCAGGCATGTAAGTGTATAAAATCATTATCTCACTTCTACTGCAGCCACTTTTCACACAAAAACAGTGCTGCTAATGGTTTACTAGGCTGCAGGGGCACATATTAACAGTGTATGAGGGTCATCCGAGGTGGTTGGTTCCCTTTACTATGCAGATTACCGCAACCGCGCCGCAAGTGCGGCAAGTGCGGCAAGTGCGGCAGATGCGGTTTTCTCACCGCATTTGCCGCGAACGCGGGTAAGCCCGAGCCTGACTCGGGGTTAACGCTTCTGGAAGTGAATGTTAACCCCGAGTCAGGCTCGGGAATAACGCTAGGAAGGTTAATACTAGTGCATCTCAATTAATTAAAATATCAAAAATCAATGTAATATTGCCATGTTTCAGGTCGTGGATCAATATTATATTCACCCTTTGATGTCTCATGGACCTTTGTGTTATCATTAGCTGTGAGCCATAATTATCAACGTTAACAGAAAAAAACATTTGAAATAGATCACTCTGTTTGTAATGCTTCTATATAATATATGTGTTTCACTTTTTGTATTGAATTGCTGAAATATATTAACTTTTTAATGATATTCTAATTCATTGAGATACACTAGTAATTGAATTTTGTATTTTCATCCTGTCTCATTACCACAGGTGTATAAAATCCAGCCCCCTGCCAAGCAATCTGCCTTTACAAACATTTGTGAAATAATAGCTTGTTCACTGAACTCAAGTTTTGAACTGTAATGTCACTGTTGTCACAAGTCAGTTTGTGAAGTTTTTTCTACTTTTAAACATTACTCGGTAAACTGTGATAAACAATGGTTCAAACTCTTGGTAGTGGCGATCCCCAAACCACGGACATGATGTAAGTTTGTAAAAAGAATATTAGATATGTATAAAACAAGGATACAATGTATTTCGGCTGGTAACCTTAGCCTTCCTCAGGTATCGTTATAATGAATTAAAACAATTTTTCTCTCCTTGCTCTAAATCAACAACCTCTCTTATAGGTAACCATTATATAAATGAAAAACCTTAAATAAGGAATTAGTATGATAAACTGTGAGAGATAAAATTGAAAATTGAGAGGGTTTGGAATCACTTCAACTCACCACAAAGGGTCAGACCACGTAAAATTACAGAACAGGGTCACCAGCTACTGACATGTATATGCTTCTCTGTCTCATATAAGTGCACAACTTTAAACTTTTCTCTAGCATTAACATCAGCACAAACATTGTGAATCAATTAAAGGTTTATTTCCACTACTACTTCCCTTTGGAAGTACACTGAGCTGTAGGCTGATTTTCTGCTAGGGAAAAAAAAAAAAAAAGATTTAAATCTGAATTTCTAGCAAGTGTGAAACGAGCTGAGTGTGACAGAGCAAGTGCGGACGGAAGTAAGTGTGTGACTTGTGATTCAGTGACTTTGGATTCAGGGAGTTTGGAAGGGAGGACTTACTGAATTGCAGGTTGTATTTAATTAATACTTTGCATTTCTTTTTACTTATCATTTCTGTCTGGTGCAATCCCCATTAGGAAATGAGCTCCATGATTGGCAATGCCATCCAGTGTACATCTTGCCACATGTATGCATTCCTTGAACAGCCGGTCGAGGGTGCATACTGCTGTGTGAGATGTGAGTATGTTGTGCATTTGGAAGCCCAGATACTGGATCTAAATTAACAACTGACAACGCTGAGATCCATAGACAATATGGAAAGGAGTCTGATGCTCACTGAACAGCTGCTCAATGGGATAGATGTGGGGGAGGATGGTAGTATGGAGCTGCAGGACCGTGAGGTATCTAGTTGGGTGACTGTTAGAAGGCGGGGTAGAGGGAAGGGTGCCAGGGAGGCTAGCCCTGATCTGGCACACCCCAATAAATTTGCTATGTTGGCAGATGAGGGGGGTGTGAGTTCAGGTACAGCACTGCTGCAGCAGGGCATGACCTCTGAAAGCCAGAGGAGTGTCTACTCCAGTAAGGCGGAAAACAGGAGAGAAGGGCAGGCCAGACAGGTGCTGGTAGTGGGGGACTCAATTATTAGGGGAATAGATAGGGCAATCTGTCACAAAGACAGGGATCGTTGAACAGTGTGCTGCCTACCTGGCGCTCGAGTCCGGCACATCGCTGATCGGGTTGACAGATTACTGGGAGGGGCTGGTGAGGACCCAGCGGTCATGGTGCACATTGGCACAAATGACGAAGTTAGAGGTAGGTGGAAGGTCCTTAAAGATGATTTCAGGGAATTAGGCTGCAAGCTTAAGGCAAGGACCTCCAAGGTCGTATTCTCTGAAATACTGCCTGTACCACGTGCCACACCAGAGAGGCAAAGGGAGATTAGGGAGATAAATAAGTGGCTCAGGAATTGGTGTAGGAAGGAGGGGTTTGGGTTCCTGGAGAACTGGGCCGACTTCTCTGTTGGCTACAGGTTCTATGCTAGGGACGGGCTGCACCTCAATGGGGAGGGTGCAGCTGTGCTGGGGGAGAAAATGGCTAGAAGGTTGGAGGAGTGTTTAAACTAGGGATTGGGGGGAGGGTATTCATTGTATAGGAGGGGATGATAGTGTAAATAGTAACCTGGGCACAAGTAATAAAATTGGGGGTGGCATGGGGGGTGGGGTTAGAACAGTCAATATAGTAGGAAGGAATAGAGGTAAAGAGAGATGCATAAAGTGCATGTACACTAATGCCAGAAACCTCACCAACAAAATGGAGGAATTAGAATTGATTTTGTTGGAAAATAATTATGACATGGTGGGGATTTCGGAGACTTGGCTGGATGAGAGCCATGACAGGGCTGTTAATGTACAGGGCTATTGTCCGTTCAGAAATGACCGTACAAATAAGCGAGGAGGAGGTGTATGTTCATACGTAAAATCATCCTTAAAACCCATCCTGCGTGATAATATAGGTGAATATAATGGAAATGTAGAGTCCCTGTGGATTGAGATAAGGGGAGGGGAAAAAATAATAAATTACTGATAGGGGTTTGTTATAAGTCCCCAACAATAATGGAAGTGGAGGAGAATATCCTCATGAAGCAAATAGATGAAGCAGCGACTCAGGGAGAAGTCATTATTATGGGGGACTTCAACTACCCTGAAATACATTGGGGATCAGAAACCTGCAGTTCCAGCAAAGGTAATAAGTTTTTGAAAACTATGAGAGACAATTACCTTTCACAACTGGTTCAGGACCCAACAAGAAGGGGGGCACTGCTGGACCTAATATTAACCAACAGGCCGGACCGCATATCAAATATACGGGTTGGAGGTCACTTGGGTGATAGTGATCATAACTTAATAAGCTTTCAAGTATCCTTTACTAAGATGTGTAGTAGAGGGGCTACAAGGACACTAAACTTCAGGAAGGCAAATTTCCAACGGTTGAGAGATGATCTTAGTGCAATAAACTGGGACGATGTCCTGAGACATAAAAGTACACAAAGCAAATGGGAGATGTTTATTAGCATCCTGAATAGGACCTGTGCACAATATATACCCTATGGGAATAAGCATGCTAGAAATAGGAGGAAACCACTATGGCTAAATAAAGCGGTAAGAGGTGCAATATGTGACAAAAAGAAAGCATTTAGGGAATTAAAGCAAGTAGGTAGTGATGAGGCATTAAAGAAATACAGAAAATTAAATAACATTTGTAAAAAGCAAATCAAGGCAGCAAAGATTGAGACAGAGAGACTCATTGCCAGAGAAAGTAAAAATAATCCCAAAATATTTTTTAACTACATAAATAGTAAGAAACTAAAAAATGATGGTGTTGGCCCCTTTAAAAATAGTCTGGGTGAAATGGTGGATGAGGATGAGGAAAAAGTCAATATGCTAAATGACTTTTTTTCAACAGTATTTACACAAGAAAATCCCATGACAGACAATATGATCAGCGATAACAAAAATTCTCAATTAAATGTCACCTGCTTAACCCAAAGGAAGTACGGCATCGTCTAAAAATCACTAAAACTGACAAATCCCCGGGCCCGGATGGGATACACCCCAGAGTGCTGCAGGAATTAAGTACTGTCATAGATAGACCATTATTTTTAATATTTAAAGATTCCATAATAACAGGGTCTGTACCACAGGACTGGCGTATAGCAAATGTGGTGCCAATATTCAAAAAGGGGACAAAAACTGAACTTGGAAATTATAGGCCAGTAAGCTTAACCTCTACTGTGGGTAAAATCCTAGAGGGTTTTCTAAGAGATGCAATACTGGAGTATCTGAAGAAAAATAACCTCATGACCCATTATCAACATGGTTTTACGAGGGACCGTTCCTGTCAAACTAATCTGATAAGCTTTTATGAAGAAGTAAGTTCTGGACTGGACCAAAGAAATGCAGTGAATGTGGTGTATATGGACTTTTCAAAAGCTTTTGATATGGTGCCACACAAAAGGTTGATACATAAAATGAGGGCAATGGGGATAGGGGAAAATATGTGTAAGTGGGTTAAGAACTGGCTTAGTGATAGAAAACAAAGGGTGGTTATTAATGGAACACTCTCAGAATGGGTCACAGTTAACAGTGGGGTACCACAGAGGTCAGTGTTGGGCCCGCTTCTATTTAATATATTTATTAATGACCTTGTAGGGGGCATACAGAGTAGAATCTCAATATTTGCAGATGATACTAAACTCTGCAGGGTAATCAATGCAGAGGACAATTTTATATTACAGGAGGATTTATGTAAACTAGAAGCTTGGGCTGCTAAATGGCAAATGAGCTTTAATGGGGATAAATGTAAAGTCATGCACTTGGGCAGAGGAAACAAAAGGTATAATTATGTGCTTAATTGTAAAACACTGGGCAAAACTGTCACTGAAAAAGACCTGGGCGTATGGGTAGATGACAAACTCACATTTAGTGGCCAGTGTCAGGCAGCTGCTGCAAAGGCAAATAAAATAATGGGATGCATTAAAAGAGGCATAGATGCTCATGAGGAGAACATAATTTTACCTCTATACAAGTCACTAGTGCGACCACACTTAGAATACTGTGTACAATTCTGGTCTCCGGTGTATAAGAAAGACATAGTTGAACTAGAGCGGGTCCAGAGAAGAGCGACAAAAGTCATTAGAGGACTAAGGGGTCTGCAATACCAAGACAGGTTATTAAACTTGGGGTTATTTAGCTTGGAAAAACGAAGGCTTAGGGGTGATCTTATAATAATGTATAAATATATGAGGGGACAGTACAGAGAACTTTCTAATGATCTCTTTACTCTTAGGCCTGAGACTGGGACAAGGGGGCATCCTCTACGTGTGGAGGAAAGAAGGTTTAATCATAATCACAGACGCGGATTCTTTACTGTAAGAGCAGTGAGACTATGGAACTCTCTGCCACATGATGTTGTAATGAGTGAGTCACTACTAACATTTAAGAAGGGCCTGGATGCCTTTCTTGAAAATTATAATATTACCAGTTATACATACTAGATTCTTTGATAGGGCGTTGATCCAGGGAACTAGTCTGATTGCCATATCTGGAGTCAGGAAGGAATTTTTTTCCCCAATGTGGAGCTTAGTGTTGCCACATGGTTTTTTTTTTGCCTTCCTCTGGATCAACATGTTAGGCTATGGGTTGAACTAGATGGACTTAAAGTCTTCCTTCAACTTTAAAAACTATGTTACTATGTTACTATGTAATGTGACCCACTTTCATCTGTCCTAACTCTTCATAGCTAACACTTTCCCAATATACAATCTACTACCTACATTTATAAGCTCTGGGCAATCATACCTTTACTTCAATGGTTACATGTATCATTGAGAAATCTGTTATCAACCATCGGAAAATCTTTGCAGCAGGAGGACGGAGTGTGCAGCACATTAGCATAAGAGGGTCTGGGTTTCTTTTTATTACTCCTCTGCTTGCTCTAAACCAAACCCTCCCTTTCACTCTCTCCCTGTCACTCTACCAGGCAGGTCCTGTGTGCCCCAACTCATCACTTCACCCTCCCCCCTATTTCCCCCTGTCTCCTCCATTTCCTGCTTCTGCTGGGAGTTGTAGTGTCTCTGGATCTGCAGATTGTGATGGAACATGCTGGGATTTGTAGTGTCTCTGGATCTGCAGACTGTGTGATGGAGATGGCTGGGAGTTGTAGTGTCTCTGGATCTGCAGACTGTGTGATGGAGCATGCTGGTTGTTGTTGTAATGTCTCTGGATCTGCATACTGCGTGATGGACCATGCTGGGAGTTGTAGTGTCTTGAGATCTGCAGACTGAGTGATGGAGCATGCTGGTGGTTGCAAAAACTCAGTGCAAAAAATCGGCACAGGAATCACACAAAAAGCTCTCTGTTATAATAAAAATATTTTTTTCAGTTTTTAGCAAGTGCTTTCAAAAAAGTATCAAAAACAGGGCTATTGGTCTGTATATTTTTTGCAAAAAATATACTACAAGCTGCCTCACCTCGTCACGGTTGCCCTGACCGAGGCAGTCCCTAGCTGATGTATACAATTAAAACCTGCTTGTGTGTGAACATACCTCAATACAGGCTTCAGCCAGGACTTCACTCTATGGGCTTTTACCTGTGAAACTGCTTGTGTGTGAACTAATCATAAGGGAAGGGTGGGTCACTTCCCATTCCTGCGAATAGGAGAAATACATTGAAAGACAACAATGAGTCGTGCACACTGATGAATGCGATTAATAACCGCTTCAGATATTCAGATATAATGGTGATCACAACAAATTTTGCAGATTTGTGAATCAATGTTTGTTATATTTTGATGTGCATGCTGACCACTTCCATACTGATAGATCCAAAGTATTGTTTATAATTATGCTGCTGACCTCACGAGCGCTCACCTGGGTGAATCCGATGATCGAGTCTCATGAACCATGGTTAAATGTATGGATGATTTTTTGACCGCTATGACATTAAAATTTGATGAACGCAACCACCATGCAATTGCTGAGACCACTTTACTATCTTTATGCCAGGGTAATGTAATTAGCAATTAGTAATAATACTAATACTATGCCAGGGTGGATACTAAATGGGAGTTACGCAAAATTACCTATTTTTCAGAGAGGTCTGTCTAGCATCATAAAAGACGAATTAGCCTGCTCAGAGTCACCACAAGAACTATAAACATTTATAGAGTAATGTGTACACATTCACCTTACTGAGCATAGCCCGGAAAAATTGGCTGTATTTAATCATATGTCTAACTTTTCCCTCCCTCCAAAAGAGACTGCACGTAAAACATCTCAGGAGGTGGTGGAGGAGCCCATGCAAATTGATTCTGTGGAGAGGTGTGAGAATAATGAGTGACAGGAACACCACCTTTGGGAAGGTCTCTGTTTCTACTGCAGCCAATCTGACCACTTTCTAATCAACAGTCCTAAGTGTCCTAAGCAGTAGGGGAGAATGAGAACTGTGATGATGATTCTAACATCTCTGAATTTACCCTGCCATTAAATGCTGTATTCTATACTCTCGCTATGACTACACCTCCCAGGGAGCTCAATGAAAAGAACTCTCACTGTTCACTCCCTATTAAGATCTTGTGTTCAGGATAGTGGATCTCTAGTACAGCTATGATTGACTCTAGTGCAGGGGGTAAGTTTATGGATATTACATTTGCCAACAAATAAATAGTTTCCAAAGAGTTTTAAGGAAGAATGGTGAATATAGTCTGGCCCAGGGGTCTTAAACATGCGGCCCACAGCTGAATGATGAGTGTGCGACAGATGTGCAGGTAGATGGCGGGTGTGCGGGTGGGTGGCAGGGTTTGTAGCATCAGTGTTCCCCTAGAGGTACTGCAGTATGTCTTCCGGCTTGCTTCAGGCGAAGCGGAGCCTTCTGGAATACAGCCTCATCCAGATGGAAGTTGAAGACAGATGCCACTAGGTATGTATTATATTAGATATGGTAAAAAAAAACGCTGTTTGTGCACACGGCAGGGCTTGGAAAAGTAGAAGTGTAATTCAAACTAAAAAAATTGACTGGAATCATTAGCGGACACTATGCCGCATATCGAGAACCCCTGATGTGCCTAAACATTGGAAACCCCTCACAAGTGACCCTACTTTGAAGACTAGACCTCTCAAAGAACTTATCTAGATGTGTGGTGAGCACCTTGAAGATACAGGTGCTTCACAGAATTGTAGAACGCTGAGCCGTGAAAAGAAAAAAATTACATTTTTCCCACATAAATGTTGTATTTCACAAGGGTAACAGGAGAAAATGTACCAATTTTTTATGCTATTTCTCTTGAGTACACCGATACCTTATATGTGATTGAAAACTACTTTTGAGGTACAGTGCAAAGCTCAGAAGGTTAGGAGTGCCATATTTAATTTCAGTTTTACCTGGAATGGTTTGAGTGTTCCATATCACATTGGCAGACCACTGAGGTGCCAGAATAGCAGAAATCTCCCACAAGTGACCATATTTTACAAACTACACCCCTCAATTAATTCATCTAGGGGTGCAGTGAGCACCATGGCTGTGTCACAAAATTTTATGGCATTGGGCAGTGAAGAAAAAGTAATTACGTTTCTGCCTACTAAAATGTTCTTTTAACCCAATATTTTCAATTTTGATAAGGGGAACGTGTATAAAAGGGCCACAAAATGTGTTACACAATTTCTCAAGAACATGGCAATACCCCGCATGTAACTGTACAGTACTGGTTGGCCATACTCTAGGGCACAGGAAGAAGGAGCACCATTTGATTTCTGGAGCACAGCTTTTCATAAAATAGTTTGCGGACTCCATTTGCAGGGTCCTTAACAGCCAGACAAGTATAAACCCCTTCAAGTGACCACATTTTGGTTATTATACCCGTCTGGGAGGTCATCTATGTCTGTAGTGACAATTTTATCTCAGGATGACACCCATGGGGTTAAACACAGTGAATGTTGTAGAATTAAAAATTGCCAATAAGCCCTTGTAGCATCCAGTACATTGTATTGCTTATACATTGTGCCCAGCTCGTCCTTCTACAGGACCACATACCATAAATTAAGTGAGGATCACTTCTAGAATACCAAACAAGTGGACATTAACTTTGGTTTAGACATTGTAGGAGTGAGGATCCAGAGCACTTTCAGAGATTTGTGTCACAACTAATGTGGAAACCCTGTATACGTCTGCTAACAAATGATAGACTTGAGTGGAGACTCATTTTTTGTGGGTTGAGTTGAATGCTGTAGGTGGTGTTTTCAGTCAGAACATTTTGGATCAATTCACATTTAAAACTTAGTTTTTCTCAGCCTGAGCACATAACTTTAACGGCATGTAACGCTATGCGCTGGCTGCCTATTCATCTCTATGGATACCTGATGCTCTGCGCAGCCGCCGGCTCCACACATAAGGTTCGGATATACGATATTGCTGAATGGACAGGAAACGCGGTTTGCAGCGTTTTCCTATGCGCTCAGCAAAAGTTCATATCCGGTCCTTGTGTGTAGAGCCGGTGGCTGCGCGGAGCATCAGGTATCCATAGAGATGAATAGGCTGCCGGCGCATAGCGTTACATGCCGTTAACGTTATGCGCTCAGGCTGAGAAAAACTACGTTTTAAATGTGAATTGATCCAAAATGTTCTGACTGAAATCGCCACCTACAGCATTCAACTCAACCCACAAAAAAAAAGTCTCCACTCAAGCTCAGGCTGAGAAAAACTACGTTTTAAACGGAATCATCAGCATGAGGGCTTACTGGGATTTTTGGGAGGAAAGACTAAAGAAATCAGCAGCAGTTGAAGAATTGGCTTTAGTTCTATTTTTACACCGTTTACCTTGCAGTATAAGTGATTAGGCAGCTTTATTCCCTGGGTAAGTACAATCACAGTGATACCAAATTTATAAAGTATTTTTTTTAAGTTTGGCTGCTATCACACGAAATAAAGGTTTTTGGTACCACCAAAGATTGAAGGCTATGGTTTTTTGTTATTTTTCTGCGGACAGAGTCATATGACGGCTTGTTTTTTTTGCAGGATGAGTTGTAGTTTTTGTTGGTACCATTTTGGGTCACATGTTTTTTAATCTCTTTCTATTGCACTTTATGTGACACCATGTCATAAAAGTGATAAGACAGATTTATTCTTTGGGTCAGTACGGTTACAGCAATGCCACATTTAAATCTTTTTCTTTATTGTTTACCACTTTTAAGGCCACTTCATATGCTAGGATATCGTTAATGATATCCTTAGAACGATCACGTGACAGTGATCGTTCCGACATCGTTAGTGCGTTGTCATACACAAGGATATCGTTAACAATATCCCATTCGGCAACGCACCAATTAAATAGGAGAGCAAGGACTGAACGATCTTTTAAAACGGCAGGAATAGGAGATTTTTGAACCACACTGTTCAAAAAGGTGTCACACTGAACAATGTGGCTTCTTCACAGTTCCTTAACTGGACGACGACCGATAGATTTGAGGTCCGGATCCCACTTTTGTGATGACCGTTCCAACAATTCTTTCATCCTACATCGTTCGTTTACACGCAAGGACGCACTAACGATATCCTTAGAATGTTTACAAATCTGTGACGTTTCAAGGATATCGTTAACGAGATCCTAGCATGTGAAGTGGGGTTTACACCAATGAAACTACTTTATAGAAAAAAGAATTGTTTTTGCATTGTTGTGTTCTGAGAGCTGTAGCTTTTTTATTTTTTCACTAACAAAGCTCTATTGTAGCTTGTCTTTTGCAGGTCAAGATGATATTTCCAGTGATACCATTTTTATTTACATGCAACCTTTTGATTGCGTTTTATTCCACTTTTTTTGGTGGTGTGAAGAAAAAGCATAGTTCTTTTGCCATGATTTTTTTTACAGTTTAAGTAGAGTACCAGTTTTATAGAGTTGGTCATTCTAGATGTGACGATACCAAATATGTGTACTTCTTTTCTTTATTTTTGACATATACATAATTATTGGTAATAGATTTTTTTCATTTTTGTACTTTTTATTTTTATTTTGTTTTTTAATATTTTTTTTTTACTTTTTTACTTAGACCTTTTATGGGACATTACTTTGTATTAACATTTTGATCGCTTATATAATTTATTGCTATGCATCAGGCAGCGAATGCGCTTACACAGCCGCGGTGCCCGCAAAATTACCGTGATATACTAGGTATGTCATCCGTCATTAAGGCACAACTTTTCATGATGTGCCCAGTATGTCCAATGTCGCAAATAGTTTAACCCCTTCAGGACCCAGCCTATTTTGACCCTAAAGACCTTGGCCTTTTTTGCAATTCTGACCAGTGTCCCTTTATGAGGTTATAACTCGGGAACGCTTCAACCGATCCTAGCGATTCTGAGATTGTTTTTTCGTGACATATTGGGCTTCATGCTAGTATGAAATTTAAGTCGATAATTTTTGCGTTTATTTGTGAAAAAATCAAAAATATGGCAAAAATTTTGAAAATTTCACAATTTTCACTTTTTAAATTTTTTTTTCTGATAAACAAGAGAGATATGTGACAGAAAAAAGTTATTAAATAATATTTCCCACATGTCTACTTCACATCAGCACAATTTTGGAAAAAAAAAATGTTTTGTTAGGACGTTATAAGGGTTCAAAGTTCATGAGCAATTTTTCATTTTTCAACCAAAATTTACAAAACCATTTTTTTTAGTGACCACATCACATTTGAAGTCCTTTTGAGGGGTGTACATGACAGAAAACACCCAAAAGTGACACCATTCCAAAAACTGCACCCCTCAAGCTACTCAAAACTACATTCAAGAAGATTATTAACCCTTCAGGTGCTTCACAGGAACTAAGGCAAAGTGGAAACAAAAAATGGATATTTTAATTTTTTTATCAAAAATGTTATTTTAGCCTCAATTCTTTCATTTTCACATGGGCAACAGGATAAAATGGATCTTAATATGTGTTGTGCAAATTCTCCCGAGTATATCGATACCTCATATGTGGTCATAAACCATTGTTGGGACGCACAGCAAGGCTCAGAAGTGAAGGAGCGCAATTTGAATTTTGGAGCTAATTTTACATTCAAAAACTGAAATTGCGCTCCTTCCCTTCTGACTCCTGCCGTGCGCCCAAACAGTGGTTTATGACCACATATGAGGTATCGGTGTACTCAGGAGAAATTGCCCAACAAATTTTAGGATGAATTTTATGCTGTTGCCATGTGAAAACGAAAAAACTTAGGATAAAAAATTTGTGAAAAAAAAAAGTACTATTTCATTTTCACAGATCAATTTGTAAAGCAGCTGGGGGTTCAATATGCTCACTACCCATCTCGATATGTTCCCTGGGGGTCTAGTTTCCAAAATGGGGTCACTTGTGGGGGAGCTCCAATATTTAGGCACACAGGGGCCCTCCAAACGCGACATGGTGTCCGCTAACAATCTGAATAAAAATCAGCTCAAATTGTTAGCTGTCACCATGTTGCGTTTGGTGAGCCCCTGTGTGCCTAAACATTGGGGCTCCCCCACAAGTGACCCCATTTTGGAAACTAGACCCCCCAGGGAACATATCTAGATGCATAGTGAGCACTTTCAACCCCCAGGTGCTTCACAAATTCATCCATAAAAATGAAAAATCACTTTTTTTTCCACAAAAATTTTCTTTTTTCATTATTGCGGATCAATTTGTGAAGCACCTGGGGGTTCAAAGTGCTCACTATTCACCTAGATACGTTCCTTTGGGGGTCTAGTTTCAGAAATGGGTTGACTTGTGGGGGAGATCCAATGTGGAGACGCACACGGGCTTTCCAAACGCAACATGGTGTCCGCTAACAATTTGAATACAAAATGAGCTCAAATTGTTAGCGGACACCATGTTGTGTTTGGAGAGCCCCTGTGCGTCTCCACATAAGAGCTCCCCCACAAGTGTCCCCATTTTGGAAACTAGACCCCCAGGGAACGTATCTAGATGCATAGTGAGCACTTTCAAACCCCAGGTGCTTCACAAATTCATCCATAAAAATGAAAAAGTACTTTTTTTCCGCAAAAATCTTTTTTTTTCATTAATTTGTGAAGCACCTGGGGGTTCAATATGCTCACTACCCATCTCGATATGTTCCCTGGGGGGTCTAGTTTCCAAAATAGGGTCACTTGTGGGGGAGCTCCAATATTTAGGCACACAGGGGCCCTCCAAACGCGACATGGTGTCCGCTAACAATCTGAATAAAAATTAGCTCAAATTGTTAGCTGTCACCATGTTGCGTTTGGTGAGCCCCTGTGTGCCTAAACATTGGGGCTCCCCCACAAGTGACCCCATTTTGGAAACTAGACCCCCCAGGGAACATATCTAGATGCATAGTGAGCACTTTCAACCCCAAGGTGCTTCACAAATTCATCCATAAAAATAAAAAATCACTTTTTTTTCCACAAAAATTTTCTTTTTTCATTATTGCGGATCAATTTGTGAAGCACCTGGGGGTTCAAAGTGCTCACTATGCACCTAGATACGTTCCTTTGGTGCTCTAGTTTCAGAAATGGTGTGATTTGTGGGGGAGCTCCAATGTGGAGACGCACACGGGCTCTCCAAACGCAACATGGTGTCCGCTAACAATTTCAATGCAAAATGAGCTCAAATTGTTAGCGGACACCATGTTGTGTTTGGAGAGCCCCTGTGCGTCTCCACATAAGAGCTCCCCCACAAGTGACCCCATTTTGGAAACTAGACCCCCCAGGGAACGTATCTAGATGCATAGTGAGCACTTTCAACCCCCAGGTGCTTCACAAATTCATCCATAAAAATAAAAAAGTACTTTTTTTCTGCAAAAATCTTTTTTTTTCATTAATTTGTGAAGCACCTGGGGATTCAATATGCTCACTACCCATCTCAATATGTTCCCTGGGGGGTCTAGTTTCCAAAATGGGGTCACTTGTGGGGAAGCTCCAATATTTAGGCACACAGGGGCCCTCCAAACGCAACATGGTGTCCGCTAACAATCTGAATAAAAATTAGCTCAAATTGTTAGCTGTCACCATGTTGCGTTTGGTGAGCCCCTGTGTGCCTAAACATTGGGGCTCCCCCACAAGTGACCCCATTTTGGAAACTAGACCCCCCAGGGAACATATCTAGATGCATAGTGAGCATTTTCAACCCCCAGGTGCTTCACAAATTCATCCATAAAAATGAAAAATCACTTTTTTTTCCACAAACATTTTCTTTTTTCATTATTGCAGATCAATTTGTGAAGCACCTGGGGGTTTAAAGTGCTCACTATGCACCTATATACGTTCCTTTGGGGGTCTAGTTTCAGAAATGGGGTGACTTGTGGGGGAGCTCCAATGTGGAGACGCACACGGGCTCTCCAAACGCAACATGGTGTCCGCTAACAATTTGAATGCAAAATGAGCTCAAATTGTTAGCGGACACCATGTTGTTTGGAGAGCCCCTGTGCGTCTCCACATAAGAGCTCCCCCACAAGTGACCCCATTTTGGAAACTAGACCCCCCAGGGAACGTATCTAGATGCATAGTGAGCACTTTCAACCCCCAGGTGCTTCACAAATTCATCCATAAAAATGAAAAAGTACTTTTTTTCTGCAAAAATCTTTTTTTTTTCATTAATTTGTGAAGCACCTGGGGGTTCAATATGCTCACTACCCATCTCGATATGTTCCCTGGGGGGTCTAGTTTCCAAAATGGGGTCACTTGTGGGGAGCTCCAATATTTAGGCACACAGGGGCCCTCCAAACGCGACATGGTGTCCGCTAACAATCTGAATACAAATTAGCTCAAATTGTTAGCTGTCACCATGTTGCGTTTGGTGAGCCCCTGTGTGCCTAAACATTGGAACTCCCCCACAAGTGACCCCATTTTGGAAACTAGACCCCCCAGGGAACATATCTAGATGCATAGTGAGCACTTTCAACCCCAAGGTGCTTCACAAATTCATCCATAAAAATGAAAAAGTACTTTTTTTCCGCAAAAATCTTTTTTGTTCATTAATTTGTGAAGCACCTGGGGGTTCAATATGCTCACTACCCATCTCAATATGTTCCCTGGGAGGTCTAGATTCCAAAATGGGGTCACTTGTGGGGGAGCTCCAATATTTAGGCACACAGGGGCTCTCCAAACGCGACATGGTGTCCGCTAACAATTCCAATTGTTAGCAAACACCAGGTTGCTTATGGAGAGCCCCTGTGTGCCCAAACATTAGAGCTCCCCCACAAGTGACCCCATTTCGGAAACTAGACCCCCCAGGGAATGTATCTAGATGCATAGTGAGCACTTTGACCCCCCAGGGGCTGCACAAATTGATCCGTAAAAATTAAAAAAGAAAATTTGTGTGAAAATAAAGTATTTTTTCCTTATTATGAATCAATTTGTGAAGCACCTGAGGGTTCAAAGTGCTCAATATGCAGCTAGATATGTTCCCTGGGGGGTCTAGTTTCCAAAATGGGGTCACTTGTGGGGGAGCTCCAATGTTTAGGCACACAGGGGTTCTCCATACGTGGCATGGTGTCCGCTAACAATTCCAATTGTTAGCAAACACCAGGTTGCGTATGGAGAGCCCGTGTGCCTAAACATTGGAGCTCCCCCACAAGTGACCCCATCCACATATAGAGCATAATTACACATTTGTACCCAGCCTTCCAGAAGGACAGGTCAACTTGTAACCTGGCCGTTCTGTAACAAGGGATTTGTTCTGGCACCGGAATGAGACCCCAAAGCCATGGTAAAGACTAAGGGTGCTCTTATCAGTGCAAGGTCCAATGTTCGGGTGTTGTGCGTGTGTGTGTGTGTGTGTGTGTGTGTGTGTGTGTGTGTGTGATGCTGTGTATGTCATGCTGGTGTAGGTGAGTTGTGTAGGAAAGGTCAGTATAGCAGTCCGGGGACTGGTGATGAATTTTGAAGCAATCATTCACACACAGTCCTGGTTTGTCTGGACACGTTTCACATATGAAACGTGTTTTCTGTGTTCTCCCTCTTTGATAGCAGACCCGGCACCTTTTTCTTTCTGAAGTTGCGACCTCACGGGGAAAATGTTGCCCTGGTACCACACGGGAGCCACTAGTTCCAGGAGTGCTGGGGCGCGCTTCTTCTTCTTCTTCTTCTCCTCCTCTTCTAAACATCAGGGCCTTGATCACCTTCTCCTGGAACTGGAGGAAGGTGTTGGTGGTCTGACCTGCACATCGTGATAGCACGTATGCGTTATACATTGCCATTTGAACAATGTGCATGGCCAGTTTTTTGTACCAAACCTTCGCCTTCCGCATGGCACTGTAGGGCTGGAGGACTTGATCAGACAGATCAACCTCCCCCATGTGCTTGTTGTATCCCAGGGCGCAGTCCGGTTTGTGGACCTGTCCAGGGGTACGTCTGGTGGTGGTGGCCGTGGTGCCGGGACCATGAATTGTGGTCAAGAAAAAGACATCCCTTCGGTCTTTGAACTTGACCACAAGCATGTTGCTGCTACATTGAGCTCGACTCTCACCTCTTGGGAGAGGCTGCTCAACCAGCGTCAGAGGGAGACCCTTTTGGTTTCTGCGCACAGTACCGCAAGCGGCGGTAGTTCTGGCAGAAAGGGAATTAAACAGTTGGATACTTGTATAAAAGTTATCAACGTACAGATGGTAACCTTTATCAAGTAGTGGGTGGATCAGATCCCACACTATTTTCCCGCTTACCCCCAGAGCAGGTGGACACTCTGGGGGCTGGATCCTGGAATCCTTTCCTTGGTACACTCTAAAGCTGTAAGTGTACCCTGAGGTACTCTCACACAGCTTGTAGAGTTTGATTCCGTACCTCGCCCTCTTGCTGGGGAGGTATAGCCGGAATGCAAGCCTACCTTTGAAGTGGACGAGGGATTCATCCACACAAATTTCCCGTTCTGGAACGTACACTTCAGCAAACTTGTTGCTGAAGTGTTCGATGACCGGCCGAATTTTGAACAATCTGTCGAAATTCGGGTCATCACGGGGAAGGCTGTCCGCATTGTCCCTGAAATGTAAAAATTTGTGAATGACCTCGAATCGCTTTCAGGCCATCACCGCGCCGACCACTGGAGTGTGATAGAAAATATCTGTACTCCAGTATTGGCGGATTTCTGGTTTCTTCACAATCCCCATGTGAAGTACCAATCCCCAATACTTCAACATTTCTCCAGAGTCCACGGGACTCCAAGAAGAAAATATGGAATTTGGGTTTTGGACCAGAAATTGTTGGGCGTAAATGTTGGTCTGGTCCACCATGAGACTCACAATGTCCTCAGAGAAAAAGACTTTGAAAAAGTCAATTTCCCTGAAGTTTGTGGTCTCAAGCTGGATTCCTGATTGGGGAAGGAAATCAGGAATCTGTGGAGTGTATTGTTCAGGGACGGGGGTCCACACGGGGGCCCTGGTGCTAGCTTGGGCGTGACTAGCACCAGGTTGAGGGTTACTCACAGACGGCTGTGGGTCGATGTCCTCCGGCTCCTCTTCTCCAGGCTGCGGCTCTTCTCCAGGCTGCGGCTATTCTCCAGGCTGCGGCTCTTCTCCAGGCTGCGGCTCTTCTTCTACGGCCCCCGGACGATGTCTTGTCCTGCGACGTTGTCTTGGAGGCGAGTTGGTGTCACTGGAGGAGGAAGAATGTGAGGAATAGAGGAACGTGGGGTCCTCTCCCTCACTGTCAGCATCGGAGGCAAGTATAGCATATGCCTCCTCAGCCGAGTACGCCCTTTCTGACCTTGATGACTGTGACGAACGGGACGGGCGGGACATTGTGTGCTGTGTTTTGTGTGCGTGTGTAAAAAAAAATCTAGAATTTATTGTACCGTAGTGTGAGTGTACGTGTGTATGCGGGTGCTTGGTGTAACTTTGATGTGTGGGGTCAGTCGGGCGGAGGAGTCTGTTTGATGTGTGGGGTCAGTCGGGCGAAGGAGTCTGTTTGATGTGTGGGGTCAGTCGGGCGGAGAAGTCTGTTTGATGTGTGGGGTCAGTCGGGCGAAGGAGTCTGTTTGATGTGTGGGGTCAGTCGGGCGGAGGGGGCAGTCGGGCGGAGGGGCCTGTCGGGCGGAGGGGCCTGTCGGGCGGACGGCGAGTGCTCTGGCAGACGGTGAGGGCTGGGCAGACGCCGAGCGCCTGGGCAGACGGCGAGGGCTAGGCAGACGGCGAGGGCTAGGGCGGACGGCGAGGGCTAGGGCGGACGGCGAGGGCTAGGACGGACGGCGAGAGCTAGGGCGGACGGCGAGCGGTCAAGCAGAAAGGCGAGCGCTCGGGCAAACACCAAGGGCTAGGCAGATGGCGAGGGCTAATGGCGAGGGCTAGGGCAGACGGCGAGGGCTAGGGCGGACGGCGAGGGCTAACGGCGAGAGCTAGGGCAGACGGCGAGGGCTAGGGCGGACGGGAAGGGCGGACGGCGAGCGCTCAGGCAGAAAGGCGAGCGCTCGGGCAGAAAGGCGAGCGCTCGGGCAGACGCCGAGTGCCTGGGCAGACGGCGAGGGCTAGGCAGACGGCGAGGGCTAACGGCGAGAGCTAGGGTGGACGGCGAGAGCTAGGGCGGACGGCGAGCGCTCAGGCAGAAAGGCGAGCGCTCGGGCAAACGCCGAGGGCTAGGCAGACGGCGAGGGCTAACGGCGAGGGCTAGGGCGGACGGCGAGGGCTAGGGCGGACGGCGAGGGTGGACGGCAAGGGCTAGGGCAGACGGCGAGGGCTAGGGCGGACGGCGAGGGCTAACGGCGGAAAGGCGAGCGCTCGGGCAAACGCCGAGGGCTAGGCAGACGGCGAGGGCTAACGACGAGGGCTAGGGTGGACGGCGAGGGCTAGGGCGGACGGCGAGGGTGGACAGCAAGGGCTAGGGCAGACGGCGAGGGCTAGGGCAGACGGCGAGGGCTAACGGCGAGAGCTAGGGCGGACGGCGAGGGCTAGGGCGGACGGGAAGGGCGGACGGCGAGCGCTCAGGCAGAAAGGTGAGCGCTCGGGCAGAAAGGCGAGCGCTCGGGCAAACGCCGAGGGCTAGGCAGATGGCGAGGGCTAACGGCGAGGGCTAGGGCAGACGGCGAGGGCTAGGGCGGACGGCGAGGGCTAACGGCGAGAGCTAGGGCAGACGGCGAGGGCTAGGGCGGACGGGAAGGGCGGACGGCGAGCGCTCAGGCAGAAAGGCGAGCGCTCGGGCAGAAAGGCGAGCGCTCGGGCAGACGCCGAGTGCCTGGGCAGACGGCGAGGGCTAGGCAGACGGCGAGGGCTACCGGCGAGAGCTAGGGTGGACGGCGAGAGCTAGGGCGGACGGCGAGCGCTCAGGCAGAAAGGCGAGCGCTCGGGCAAACGCCGAGGGCTAGGCAGACGGCGAGGGCTAACGGCGAGGGCTAGGGCGGACGGCGAGGGCTAGGGCGGACGGCGAGGGTGGACGGCAAGGGCTAGGGCAGACGGCGAGGGCTAGGGCGGATGGCGAGGGCTAACGGCGGAAAGGCGAGCGCTCGGGCAAACGCCGAGGGCTAGGCAGACGGCGAGGGCTAACGGCGAGGGCTAGGGCGGACGGCGAGGGCTAGGGCGGACGGCGAGGGTGGACGGCAAGGGCTAGGGCAGACGGCGAGGGCTAGGGCGGACGGCGAGGGCTAACGGCGAGAGCTAGGGCGGACGGCGAGGGATAGGGCGGACGGGAAGGGCGGACGGCGAGCGCTCAGGCAGAAAGGTGAGCGCTCGGGCAGAAAGGCGAGCGCTCGGGCAAACGCCGAGGGCTAGGCAGATGGCGAGGGCTAACGGCGAGGGCTAGGGCAGACGGCGAGGGCTAGGGCGGACGGCGAGGGCTAGGGCGGACGGCGAGGGCTAGGCAGATGGCGAGGGCTAACGGCGAGGGCTAGGGCAGACGGCGAGGGCTAGGGCGGACGGCGAGGGCTAGGGCGGACGGCGAGGGCTAGGGCGGACGGCGAGGGCTAGGGCGGACGGCGAGGGCTAGGGCGGACGGCGAGGGCTAACGGCGAGAGCTAGGGCGGACGGCGAGGGCTAGGGCGGACGGGAAGGGCGGACGGCGAGCGCTCAGGCAGAAAGGCGAGCGCTCGGGCAGACGCCGAGCGCCTGGGCAGACGGCTAGGGCTAGGCAGACGGCAAGGGCTAACGGCGAGAGCTAGGGCGGACGGCGAGGGCTAGGGCGGACGGCGAGGGCTAGGGCGGACGGCGAGGGCTAGGGCGGATGGCGAGGGCGGACGGCGAGGGCTAGGGCGGACAGCGAGGGCGGACGGCGAGGGCTAGGCAGACGGCGAGGGCTAACGGCGAGAGCTAGGGTGGACGGCGAGGGCTAGGGCGGACGGGAAGGGCGGACGGCGAGCGCTCAGGCAGAAAGGCGAGCGCTCGGGCAGACGCCGAGGGCTAGGCAGACGCCGAGGGCTAACGGCGAGTGTTAGGGCGGACGGCGAGGGCTAGGGCGGATGGCGAGGGCTAGGGCGGACGGCGAGGGCGGACGGCGAGGGCTAGGGCGGATGGCGAGGGGCGGACGGCGAGGGCTAGGGTGGACGGCGAGAGCTAGGGCGGACGGCGAGCGCTCAGGCAGAAAGGGGAGCGCTCGGGCAAACGCCGAGGGCTAGGCAGACGGCGAGGGCTAACGGCGAGGGCTAGGGCGGACGGCGAGGGCTAGGGCGGACGGCGAGGGCGGACGGCGAGGGCTAGGGCGGACGGCGAGGGCTAGGGCGGACGGCGAGGGCTACCGGCGAGATCTAGGGCGGACGGCGAGGGCTAGGGCGGACGGGAAGGGCGGACGGCGAGCGCTCAGGCAGAAAGGCGAGCGCTCGGGCAGAAAGGCGAGCGCTCGGGCAGACGCCGAGTGCCTGGGCAGACGGCGAGGGCTAGGCAGACGGCGAGGGCTAACGGCGGAGAGCTAGGGTGGACGGCGAGAGCTAGGGCGGACGGCGAGCGCTCAGGCAGAAAGGCGAGCGCTCGGGCAAACGCCGAGGGCTAGGCAGACGGCGAGGGCTAACGGCGAGGGCTAGGGCAGACGGAGAGGGCTAGGGCGGACGGCGAGGGTGGACGGCAAGGGCTAGGGCAGACGGCGAGGGCTAGGGCGGACGGCGAGGGCTAACGGCGGAAAGGCGAGCGCTCGGGCAAACGCCAAGGGCTAGGCAGACGGCGAGGGCTAACGGCGAGGGCTAGGGCGGACGGCGAGGGCTAGGGCGGACGGCGAGGGTGGACGGCAAGGGCTAGGGCAGACGGCGAGGGCTAGGACGGACGGCGAGGGCTAACGGCGAGAGCTAGGGCGGACGGCGAGGGCTAGGGCGGACGGCGAGGGCTAGGGCGGATGGCGAGGGCGGACGGCGAGGGCTAGGGCGGACGGCGAGGGCGGACGGCGAGGGCTAGGCAGACGGCGAGGGCTAACGGCGAGAGCTAGGGTGGACGGCGAGGGCTAGGCGCGGACGGGAAGGGCGGACGGTGAGCGCTCAGGCAGAAAGGCGAGCGCTCGGGCAGACGCCGAGGGCTAGGCAGACGCGAGGGCTAACGGCGAGTGTTAGGGCGGACGGCGAGGGCTAGGGCGGATGGCGAGGGCTAGGGCGGACGGCGAGGGGCGGACGGCAAGGGCTAGGGCGGATGGCGAGAGGGCGGACGGCGAGGGCTAGGGTGGACGGCGAGAGCTAGGGCGGACGGCGAGCGCTCAGGCAGAAAGGGGAGCGCTCGGGCAAACGCCGAGGGCTAGGCAGACGGCGAGGGCTAACGGCGAGGGCTAGGGCGGACGGCGAGGGCTAGGGCGGACGGCGAGGGCGGACGGCGAGGGCTAGGGCGGACGGCGAGGGCTAGGGCGGACGGCGAGGGCTACCGGCGAGAGCTAGGGCGGACGGCGAGGGCTAGGGCGGACGGGAAGGGCGGACGGCGAGCGCTCAGGCAGAAAGGCGAGCGCTCGGGCAGAAAGGCAATAGCTCGGGCAAACGCCGAGTGCCTGGGCAGACGGCGAGGGCTAGGCAGACGGCGAGGGCTAACGGCGAGAGCTAGGGTGGACGGCGAGAGCTAGGGCGGACGGCGAGCGCTCAGGCAGAAAGGCGAGCGCTCGGGCAAACGCCGAGGGCTAGGCAGACGGCGAGGGCTAACGGCGAGGGCTAGGGCAGACGGAGAGGGCTAGGGCGGACGGCGAGGGTGGACGGCAAGGGCTAGGGCAGACGGCGAGGGCTAGGGCGGACGGCGAGGGCTAACGGCGGAAAGGCAGAGCGCTCGGGCAAACGCCGAGGGCTAGGCAGACGGCGAGGGCTAACGGCGAGGGCTAGGCGCGGACGGCGAGGGCTAGGGCGGACGGCGAGGGTGGACGGCAAGGGCTAGGGCAGACGGCGAGGGCTAGGGCGGACGGCGAGGGCTAACGGCGAGAGCTAGGGCGGACGGCGAGGGCTAGGGCGGACGGCGAGGGCTAGGGCGGATGGCGAGGGCGGACGGCGAGGGCTAGGGCGGACGGCGAGGGCGGACGGCGAGGGCTAGGCAGACGGTGAGGGCTAACGGCGAGAGCTAGGGTGGACGGCGAGGGCTAGGGCGGACGGGAAGGGCGGACGGCGAGCGCTCAGGCAGAAAGGCGAGCGCTCGGGCAGACGCCGAGGGCTAGGCAGACGCCGAGGGCTAACGGCGAGTGTTAGGGCGGACGGCGAGGGCTAGGGCGGATGGCGAGGGCTAGGGCGGACGGCGAGGGCGGACGGCAAGGGCTAGGGCGGATGGCGAGGGCGGACGGCGAGGGCTAGGGTGGACGGCGAGAGCTAGGGCGGACGGCGAGCGCTCAGGCAGAAAGGGGAGCGCTCGGGCAAACGCCGAGGGCTAGGCAGACTGCGAGGGCTAACGGCGAGGGCTAGGGCGGACGGCGAGGGCTAGGGCGGACGGCGAGGGCGGACGGCGAGGGCTAGGGCGGACGGCGAGGGCTAGGGCGGACGGCGAGGGCTACCGGCGAGAGCTAGGGCGGACGGCGAGGGCTAGGGCGGACGGGAAGGGCGGACGGCGAGCGCTCAGGCAGAAAGGCGAGCGCTCGGGCAGAAAGGCAATCGCTCGGGCAAACGCCGAGGTCTAGGCAGACGGCGAGGGCTACGGCGAGGCCTAGGGCGGACGGCGAGGGCTAGGGCAGGACGGCGAGGGCTAACGGCGAGAGCTAGGGCGGACGGCGAGGGCTAGGGCGGACGGGAGGGCGGACGGCGAGCGCTCAGGCAGAAAGGCGAGCGCTGGGCAGACGCCAAGCGCTGGGAAGACGGCGAGGGCTAGGCAGACGGCGAGGGCTAACGGCGAGGGCTAGGGCGGACGGGAGGGCTAGGGCGGACGGCGAGGGCTAGGGCGGACGGCGAGGGCTAGGGCAGACGGCGAGGGCTAGGGCGAACGGCGAGGGCGGACGGCGAGGGCTAGGGCGGCGGGCGAGGCGGACGGCGAGGGCTAGGGCGGACGGCGAGGGCTAGGGCGGACGGCGAGGGCTAGGGTGGACGGCGAGGGCGGACGGCGAGGGCTAGGGTGGACGGCGAGGGCGGGACGGCAAGGGCTAGGGCAGACGGCGAGGGCTAGGGCGGACGGCGAGGGCGGACGGCGAGGGCTAGGGCGGACGGCGAGGGCTAGGGGCAGGACGGCGAGGGCTAGGGCGGAGGCGAGGGCGGACGGCGAGGGGCTAGGGCGGACGGCGAGGGCTGCGGACGGCGAGGGCTAGGGTGGACGGCGAGGGGCGGACGTAGGGCTAGGGCGGAGGCGAGGGCTAGGCGTCGGCGGCTAGGGCGGACGGTCGAGGGCTAGACGGCGGGGCGAGGGCTAGGCGATG
Organism: Allobates femoralis; assembly: GCA_033576535.1. Taxonomy (NCBI): domain Eukaryota; kingdom Metazoa; phylum Chordata; class Amphibia; order Anura; family Aromobatidae; genus Allobates; species Allobates femoralis. Next base: position 752,358,167 of record JARQOC010000003.1, on the reverse strand, counting down.
TAGGGCGGACGGGGGCTAGGGCGGACGGCGAGGGCTAGGGCGGACGGCGAGGGCTAGGGCGGAGGCGAGGGCTAGGCTGGATGGCGGGGCGGAAGCGAGCGCGGACGCGAGCGCTCGGCGACAGGAGGCTGACGGGAGCGCGAGGGGACAGGAGCGCTCGGGCGGAGAGGCCGAGGCTACGGACGGGAGGCTGGCGCGGACGGCGAGGAGCAGGCGGTCAAGGTGCAGGTGCGAGGGAGTGGAGCGAGCAGGGGGGGGGGGGGGGATGATGAGGGGGGCAGTAGCAAGGTGGCGTGACACTGGGACAGGGGGGGATGGGTGATCACAGGTTGCAACTTCTGCTGTAAGGGACGGCGAGGGCCTAGGGCGGACGGCGAGGGCTAGGGCGGACGGCGAGGGCTAACGGCGAGAGCTAGGGCGGACGGCGAGGGCTAGGGCGGACGGGAAGGGCGGACGGCGAGCGCTCAGGCAGAAAGGGGAGCGCTCGGGCAGACGCCGAGCGCCTGGGCAGACGGCTAGGGCTAGGCAGACGGCGAGGGCTAACGGCGAGAGCTAGGGCGGACGGCGAGGGCTAGGGCGGACGGCGAGGGCTAGGGCGGACGGCGAGGGCTAGGGCGGACGGCGAGGGCTAGGGCGGACGGCGAGGGCGGACGGCGAGGGCTAGGGCGGACGGCGAGGGCGGACGGCGAGGGCTAGGCAGACGGCGAGGGCTAACGGCGAGAGCTAGGGTGGACGGCGAGGGCTAGGGCGGACGGGAAGGGCGGACGGCGAGGGCTAGGCAGACGTCGAGGGCTAACGGCGAGTGTTAGGGCGGACGGCGAGGGCTAGGGCGGATGGCGAGGGCTAGGGCGGACGGCGAGGGCTAGGGCGGACGGCGCGAGGCGGACGGCGAGGGCTAGGGCGGATGGCGAGGGCGGACGGCGAGGGCTAGGGTGGACGGCGAGAGCTAGGGCGGACGGCGAGCGCTCAGGCAGAAAGGGGAGCGCTCGGGCAAACGCCGAGGGCTAGGCAGACGGCGAGGGCTAACGGCGAGGGCTAGGGCGGACGGCGAGGGCTAGGGCGGACGGCGAGGGCGGATGGCGAGGGCTAGGGCGGACGGCGAGGGCTAGGGCGGACGGCGAGGGCTACCGGCGAGAGCTAGGGCGGACGGCGAGGGCTAGGGCGGACGGGAAAGGCGGACGGCGAGCGCTCAGGCAGAAAGGCGAGCGCTCGGGCAGAAAGGCAATCGCTCGGGCAAACGCCGAGGTCTAGGCAGACGGCGAGGGCTAACGGCGAGGCCTAGGGCGGACGGCGAGGGCTAGGGCGGACGGCGAGGGATAACGGCGAGAGCTAGGGCGGACGGCGAGGGCTAGGGCGGACGGGAAGGGCGGACGGCGAGCGCTCAGGCAGAAAGGCGAGCGCTCGGGCAGACGCCAAGCGCCTGGGAAGACGGCGAGGGCTAGGCAGACGGCGAGGGCTAACGGCGAGGGCTAGGGCGGACGGCGAGGGCTAGGGCGGGACGGCGAGGGCTAGGGCGGACAGCGAGGGCTAGGGCGGACGGCGAGGGCTAGGCTGGACGGCGAGGGCGGACAGCGAGCGCGGACAGCGAGCGCTCTGGCGGACAGCGAGGGCTGGACGGGGAGCGCTCGGGCGGACAAGGAGCGCTCGGGCGGATGGGGAGCGCTCGGGCGGACGGGGAGCGCTCGGGCGGACGGGGCGCAGGAGAGCAGGCGGTCAAGCGTGCAGGTGCAAGAGGGAGTAAGGAGCCAGCAGCAGGGGGGTGGGGGGGAGATGAATGAGGGGGGCAGTAGCAAGGTGGGTGATCACTGGGACAGGGGGGGGATGGGTGATCACAGGTGCAACTTCTGCCTGTAAGGGACGGCGAGGGCTAGGGCGGACGGCGAGGGCTAGGGCGGACGGCGAGGGCTAACGGCGAGAGCTAGGGCGGACGGCGAGGGCTAGGGCGGACGGGAAGGGCGGACGGCGAGCGCTCAGGCAGAAAGGGGAGCGCTCGGGCAGACGCCGAGCGCCTGGGCAGACGGCTAGGGCTAGGCAGACGGCGAGGGCTAACGGCGAGAGCTAGGGCGGACGGCGAGGGCTAGGGCGGACGGCGAGGGCTAGGGCGGACGGCGAGGGCTAGGGCGGACGGCGAGGGCTAGGGCGGACGGCGAGGGCGGCGGCGACTAGGCACGCGAGGGCGGACGGCGAGGGCTAGGCAGACGGCGAGGGCTAACGGCGAGAGCTAGGGTGGACGGCGAGGGCTAGGGCGGACGGGAAGGGCGGACGAGCGAGGGCTAAAGGCGACGCTCGAGGGCTAACGCGAGGGTAGAGTAGGAGGGCAACGGCGAGGGTTAGGGCGGAGGCGAGGGCTAGGGCGGATCGGCGAGGGCTAGGGCGGACGGCGAGGGCTAGGGCGGACGCAGGCAGGGCGGATGGCGAGGGCTAGGGCGGATGGCGAGGGCTAGGGTGGACGGCGAGAGCTAGGGCGGACGGCGAGCGCTCAGGCAGAAAGGGGAGCGCTCGGGCAAACGCCGAGGGCTAGGCAGACGGCGAGGGCTAACGGCGAGGGCTAGGGCGGACGGCGAGGGCTAGGGCGGACGGCGAGGGCGGATCGGCGAGGGCTAGGGCGGACGGCGAGGGCTAGGGCGGACGGCGAGGGCTACCGGCGAGAGCTAGGGCGGACGGCGAGGGCTAGGGCGGACGGGAAAGGCGGACGGCGAGCGCTCAGGCAGAAAGGCGAGCGCTCGGGCAGAAAGGCAATCGCTCGGGCAAACGCCGAGGTCTAGGCAGACGGCGAGGGCTAACGGCGAGGCCTAGGGCGGACGGCGAGGGCTAGGGCGGACGGCGAGGGATAACGGCGAGAGCTAGGGCGGACGGCGAGGGCTAGGGCGGACGGGAAGGGCGGACGGCGAGCGCTCAGGCAGAAAGGCGAGCGCTCGGGCAGACGCCAAGCGCCTGGGAAGACGGCGAGGGCTAGGCAGACGGCGAGGGCTAACGGCGAGGGCTAGGGCGGACGGCGAGGGCTAGGGCGGACGGCGAGGGCTAGGGCGGACAGCGAGGGCTAGGGCAGACGGCGAGGGCTAGGGCGGACGGCGAGGGCGGACAGCGAGGGACTAGCGATGCGGACAGCGAGGGCTGGACGGGGAGCGCGGGGACAGGGCGGACGGCGGGATGGGAGCGTGGCAGACGCGGGAGGCTCGGGGGACGGGCGCAGGAGGCGGGGGCAGGGAGGGCTAAGAGGTAGGACGCAGCAGGGGCGGTGGAAGGGCGTATGGGGACGGCGTAGGCAGGTGGCGTGAACTGGGAAGGGGCGGATGGCGGATACGGTGCATGGCTGTAGGGCGGACGGCGAGGGCTAGGGCGGACGGCGAGGGCTAGGGCGGACGGCGAGGGCTAAGGCGGACAGGCGGACGGCGAGGGCTAGGGCGGACGGGAAGGGCGGACGGCGAGCGCTCAGGCGAAGGGGGGCTCGGGCAGACGGCCGAGGGCTAGGGCAGGACGGGTAGGGCTAGGCAGGACGGCGAGGGCAACGGCGAGGGCTAGGGCGGACGGCGAGGCAGGGCGGACGGCGAGGGCTAGGGCGGACGGCGAGGGCTAGGGCGGACGGCGAGGGGCGGACGGCGAGGGCTAGGGCGGACGGCGAGGGGGCGGACGGCGAGGGCTAGGCAGACGGCGAGGGCTAGGCGGACGGCGAGGGTGGACGGCGAGGGCTAGGGCGGACGGGAAGGGCAGGAGGCGACGCTAGGCAGAAGGCGAGCGCTGGGCGAGCGAGGGCTAGGCAGGATGCGAGGGCTAGGCAGGTTGGCGGACGGCAGGGCGGGCGGTCGAGGGCTAGGGCGGACGGCGAGGGCTAGGGCGGACGGCGAGGGCGGACGGCGAGGGCTAGGGCGGATGGCGAGGGCTAGGGTTGACGGCGAGAGCTAGGGCGGACGGCGAGCGCTCAGGCAGAAAGGGGAGCGCTCGGGCAAACGCCGAGGGCTAGGCAGACGGCGAGGGCTAACGGCGAGGGCTAGGGCGGACGGCGAGGGCTAGGGCGGACGGCGAGGGCGGACGGCGAGGGCTAGGGCGGACGGCGAGGGCTAGGGCGGACGGCGAGGGCTACCGGCGAGAGCTAGGGCGGACGGCGAGGGGCTAGGGCGGACGGGAAGGGCGGACGGCAAGCGCTCAGGCAGAAAGGCGAGCGCTCGGGCAGAAAGGCAATCGCTCGGGCAAACGCCGAGGTCTAGGCAGACGGCGAGGGCTAACGGCGAGGCCTAGGGCGGACGGCGAGGGCTAGGGCGGACGGCGAGGGCTAACGGCGAGAGCTAGGGCGGACGGCGAGGGCTTAGGGCGGACGGGAAGGGCGGACGGCGAGCGCTCAGGCAGAAAGGCGAGCGCTCGGGCAGACGCCAAGCGCTGGGAAGACGGCGAGGGCTAGGCAGACGGCGAGGGCTAACGGCGAGGGCTAGGGCGGACGGCGAGGGCTAGGGCGGACGGCGAGGGCTAGGGCGGACGGCGAGGGCTAGGGCAGACGGCGAGGGCTAGGGCGGACGGCGAGGGCGGACAGCGAGGGCTAGGGCGGACGGCCGAGGGCGGACGGCGAGGGCTAGGGCGGACGGCGAGGGCTAGGGCAGACGGCGAGGGCTAGGGTGGACGGCGAGGGCGGACGGCGAGGGCTAGGGTGGACGGCGAGGGCGGACGGCAAGGGCTAGGGCAGACGGCGAGGGCTAGGGCGGACGGCGAGGGCTAGGGCGGACGGCGAGGGCTAGGGCGGACGGCGAGGGCTAGGGCGGACGGCGAGGGCTAGGGCAGACGGCGAGGGCTAGGGCGGACGGCGAGGGCGGACAGCGAGGGCTAGGGCGGACGGCGAGGGCGGACGGCGAGGGCTAGGGCGGACGGCGAGGGCTAAGGCGGACGGCGAGGGCTAGGGTGGACGGCGAGGGCGGACGGCGAGGGCTAGGGTGGACGGCGAGGGCGGACGGCAAGGGCTAGGGCAGACGGCGAGGGCTAGGGCGGACGGCGAGGGCGGACGGCGAGGGCTAGGGCGGACGGCGAGGGCTAGGGCGGACGGCTAGGGCGGATGTCGAGGGCTAGGGCGGACGGCGAGGGCGGACGGCGAGGGCTAAGGCGGACGGCAAGGGCTAGGGTGGACGGCGAGGGCGGACGGCGAGGGCTAGGGCGGACGGCGAGGGCTAGGGCGGACGGCTAGGGCGGACGGTGAGGGCTAGGGCGGACGGCGAGGGCTAGGGCGGATGGCTAGGGCGGACGGTGAGGGCTAGGGTGGACGGCGAGGGCTAGGGCGGACGGCGAGGGCTAGGGCGGACGGCGAGGGCTAGGGCGGACGGCGGAGGGCTAGGGCGGACGGCGAGGGCTAGGCTGGACGGCGAGGGCGGACAGCGAGCGCGGACAGCGAGCGCTCTGGCGGACAGCGAGGGCTGGACGGGGAGCGCTCGGGCGGACAAGGAGCGCTCGGGCGGATGGGGAGCGCTCGGGCGGACGGGGAGCGCTCGGGCGGACGGGGAGCGCTCGGGCGGACGGGGCGCGGGAGAGCAGGCGGTCAAGCGTGCAGGTGCAAGAGGGAGCTAAGGAGCCAGCAGCAGGGGGGTGGGGGGGAGATGAATGAGGGGGGCAGTAGCAAGGTGGGTGATCACTGGGACAGGGGGGGGATGGGTGATCACAGGTGCAACTTCTGCCTGTAATCACTTTACACCGGCTGGCAGAACGAGTGGCAGAACCAGCCGGTCAGTGCACAGTGCAGAAGAGGAGGGGGATGGAGGGGAGGAGATGGGGGATGGAGGGGGGGAGATGGGGGATGGAGGGGGGGAGATGGGGGGATGTGCGGGGGAGAGGGGGAGAGGGGGGGATGTGCAGGAGGGAGGGGGAGAACGGAGGAACAACAAGAGAGAGGGAAAGAGAAGACAGGGACAGGCGGCGCACAGAGGGAGTACAGAGACAGGGAAAGAGGTTACCGGCGGCGGCGGCTGCGGCGGCGGTGGCTGCGGATCGGTCTCGGTGCGGCGGATCGGTCTCGGTGCGGCGGATCGGTCTCGGTCGGCGGCAGATGGACCACGCTCCTTGGCATCCAGGGACGGAATGGACCAGGGAAGCGTGGTCCACCATTGTAAACAATCCCCTGGATAGCCGATTGGAGGGCTAGCGTCACATGGACACTAGCCCCAATCGGATCCAGGGGGGGGATACACATACCCCCCAGCCAATGCCTGATGCTATATGCATCAGGCCATCCCAAATCCAGAATATTCCACCAATTTTCATTGGTGAAATATTCCATTGATTCTGAATGGCAGTGACAGATTTTCACTGCCAATCAGAGGGGCCCTAGGCACGGGGGGGTTAATCCACCCCCGTGGGGTGAACTACAGGTTGTCACTGTGCATTATGTACAGTGACACCTGAGTCACCCCCCTCACACGCGCCGCAGGAGCGCGATCATTTCATGGCCCACCGTTTGGGCCAAGGGTCGGGAATGACTTTGTTTTCATGGCCCAAACGGTGGGCCAAGGGTCGGGAAGGGGTTAAGATGGATTTGAAATGGAATCAGAAGTATTGAGTTGAGAGAGTTCTTGATCAAGCGCCATTTTCAGTATCTTGTTACGTTGAAGGGTTATGGTCTTTCTGAGGAAAAAACAGCAGCTCTCTGGTGTCTCCTTATCATCAGGACAATCAGGGAATTGGCCAAGGATATAGAAGGGGCCGCAGCTGTCCTGTATGTGTCGATTTATTGACAGTGGTATATACTGTATATCCCTAGTTACAAGCCAGGATGGTCATCATGGGATAATGCATCCTATATTATCCATACAGTGCACCCAATCTTGCTCTTGTGCAAGCATAATGCACACTTTCCTGCTGAGAGCACAGCAAACTACTGTTTATGAGCTCAGATAGGACAAAAAAAAATCTGATGACATGAAAGTAAAGCCAGCACCTGCGCAGTACTGTACTTTGTTCAGTCCTCAGCAGAGCACAGTGACATATGACTGCGCAGTAGCAAGATTGGGGCCACAGTGTGGATGGCATAATATGCGTCTTTAACATGAAGCAAAGCTGGAAGGCAGTGATTGCGGGGACAGAGAAGACCCCTAATAAGACTAGCAATGCCTCTTGGACTGCAATATGTGGGAATTATAAAAGGTATTTTTTGGGATATACAGTTAGGACTAGGGGATTATGTTCAGGTTCAGGAAAATGAAGTCCAATCCGGCTCAACATGAAAGATTTTTTTCTTTTTTCTTTTCCAATAAAAAGTGCAATACAGAAAAGATTACATGGTCAGCGTGACCTGAGTCAACGCATTTCAGGCGCATTAAAGGCGCAATACTTACTCATGACTGTCAAAATCTTCCATGTTGAGCCGGATTCCACTTCATTTTCCTGGTTTTACATTGGGTCAAGGCAGGGCTGCCATTTGAGCTCCAGGAGGATACAAACAGAACACAACACGGTGAGCTGGAACCTCTATATATATTTATATACAGCTTGCTAGACTACTTTAAAAGAGGTGACAAAGGTGGTGGCTTTAGTTTATACTGGGAATGCCTGCTGACAGCTTCCTGTTAACATACACACTTTACACATTATGTTGCAACACCTGTGTCATTGCAGGCTCCCTCGTATGAAATCACTCCATATTGCAGACAGTATTTCTATACTCAGCACTATGTGACATTTATAATTTGCAGTGAAGAGGGCACAGCACAGGCCCTTTTAAAGTGATGCATGTTAACAGAGTAACAGATTTGCTCTTTATATAGAATAATGCCCTTTTACTGACGGGGAAAAAAAATTGCTCAGCACCGAGTTCTACCAATTTCACATCATTTCACACCTATTTTCTAGCTTCCCGCTGTGAATCTGTTTCGCTGAAACTGTTGACAATGTTCACTTAATACTAGATTTCTCTTCTTCATATAGGTAGCGCTCTTTTGACATATTTAGTTTTGCTTCTTCCACAGACAAGCATATTCTGTAGACTACTGATATATCGTGAACGTTTCCCTGTGCCCTGCTTATTTTACTGTGCAATAAATAGCATAATTTATTCAGCCAATTTCAGTCCAATGATATAAATCATGCTTCAGCTGACATACAGCTTCTGATAAATGTGTTGTTTAAACTGGAGGAAACATACCACCGGAGGTTTAATCAGAAGCTCTAAACATTTCAAACGTTTGCAGGCTTTTTTCTTGGCAAGAAACGGCTGTAGTCTACTTGTTGCATCTTTTTTTTCTCCTTCGGGATTTCCAGCTTTCCCATGAGAATATTGAAGCTTTTCCATGCTTTGGAGAATTTATTTATAAAAAAAAACTATAAAAAGTTTAATAGGGCAAATGTTAAGTCCTTGGTGTTTTTGTAGTGAAGAAAGACAGATTTTAATCAGAAATCACATTATAATTTTAGTGCAAGTTTATTTGTTTTCTGATTGGGAGATTTATGCATTTTATATGCATAGTAGTGCATGTTCCGTCTGAATATTTCATTTCATCCAATGATCTTGCCAATAATTGTGAAGTGAATGGAGTCATAGTAAACATTTGAAAAAAACAAGCCTACTTCACCAGCCTCGTTACATCACTATGCGGCAATCCAACACGTCTCTATGAAACTTTCTACTCCCTCCAAAAAGAACAGGTCCCTGTCACCAACCTCCACGCTAACAATCTGATCACTTATTTCCAGGAAAAATTCAGTTATATCTATCAGGTTATTTTCCACAAATCCACTTAGAACTTGGGTGCTTTTTTCTCCTGCAAGTCAAGTTCACTTTCCAGAAGAAATGACCAGGCTCCTCGTTTCTTCTCACCCTACAACCTGCTCTAATGACCCTTTCCTCTCACATCTTCTTCAGTCCCTCTACCTAATTGTCATTACCCACCTAATCACATATTTAACCTTTCTTTTTTCTGATATCTTTCCTCCTCATTTATGCCCTTAATAACTGTCAATAAACTTTAAAACAGCAGCCATTAAAGGCACTTACCCCTTACTGCTGTTTTAAAACAGCGGTAAGAAATAAGATCATAGTGCCCCCTGTTAACAATGTTGGCTCCCTGAGGAATGAGCAGGGATATAGTTCCGAAACGCATTGGAATAAAGCCATCACTATCTGACAACTGTGGTTCTTTCATCGTATGAGCGGCGCAGATCCAGGAATCACTGTCCTTTTTGGGTTCAAAAACCTGACAGATGATAGCTATATATGACAGCTAATACCTGTGGGCATCAGCCCCAACTGATTTTGTAAGTGATAGGGGCCAATATACACCTTAAAGTCCGCTTGACAGCGGTATTACAGAGGTTAAAGGAGGGTTAAAAGACTTCCTGTGGCAGGATTGGCACCCGCAATAATGTTTTTCTTTATTATTTCTACAGTATAGCACTAAACATATTCTACAGCACTTTATAATTCAGAAGGTACATGCACAGACAATTGGATACAATACATCGTAACAAGAGAAAAATTCAACAGATGCCATAAGGAGTAAGGGTCCTGCTCATAAGCTTACAATCTATGAGGAAATAGGGGAGGCACAAAAGGTAAATGGTAAAAAGTGCCATCATATATGGTCCAGCCATCAATATAATGAATAGGGGATTCACATAACGCTGCATGAACCGGTCACCAACCAGGATCTGTTCAATTACAGATAAAGTGCTATTTAGAGAGTGTTCAGTGTAAATAGATGACAAAAGAGGCCAGATTTGGAAAGGGCAAAATAAGAATAGTAAGATAAGTCAGGTCAGGGCCGGGACTATAGCTAGGCGACCCTAGGCGATCGCCTAGGGCGCCATCTTGTGGAGGGCGCATTTTCTCCACATGATGGGCCCATTGTCCGCCCCCTGGGGGGGCCCCGCACCCCTGGAGGGCCCCGCGACCCCTGGGGGCCCCGTTCCGGTCGCCGGCGCTGTATAACCCCTGGGGCTGCTGTATTACCCCTGGGGCTGCTGCATTACCCCTGGGGCTGCTGTATTACCCCTGGGGCTGCTGTATAACCCCTGGGGATGCTGTATAACCCCTGGGGCTGCTGTATAACCCCTGGGGCTGCTGTATTACCCCTGGGGCTGCTGTATTACCCCTGGGGCTGCTGTATAACCCCTGGGGCTGCTGTATAACCCTGGGGCTGCTGTACAATCCCTGGGGCTGCTGTACAACCCCTGGGGCTGCTGTATTACCACTGGGGCTGCTGTATAACCCCTGGGGCTGCTGTATAACCCCTGGGGCTGCTGTATTACCCCTGGGGCTGCTGTATAACCCCTGGGGCTGCTGTATTACCCCTGGGGCTGCTGTATTACCCCTGGGGTCTGTATATACCACTTGGGAGGCTGCTGTATACCACACTGCTGGGGGCTGTATACCTGTGTTGGGGTCCACCCTCGGCTTATACACGAGTCAATAGGTTTTCCCAGGTTTTGGGGGCAAAAGTAGGGGGGTCGGCTTATACACGAGTATATACGGGTAGTAATCCTACAATGTCTGCCGGACATGGTATGAGGAGGTTTATGGCTCAGTCAGTATACACTCCATACTTCATGGTAAGGGGAGGGTTTATGGCTCAGTACACACTCCATACTTCTTGTTATTAACCAGTTAATGCTCTCATGTCCACCGCACTGCAGTTTCAAAAGAGGAAGACAGCGAGACAAGCAGCAACATCGCATCAGAGAGTCCCTGACCTTGAAATAGAAGATCCTCAGATCCTGGTATTGTGACATAATATTAAGAATAATACTTTTTGCATTTATATTACACTATGAACTTCACAGCACTTTACATACATCATGAACACTGTCCCCATTGGGGCTCACAATGTAAACAACCTATCAGTATGTCTCTGTAGTGTGGTTGGATGAACCTTTTGTAGGTCCCCGTTAAATTAAATTTACTTTCAAAGTATGCTGACATTTTTATTCCCAGACATATTTCGGGGGGTGGGGGGGGGGCGCCGTTTGCCTTACCTGCCTAGGGCACCAAAATGCCTCGTCCCGGCACTGAGTGAGGTAGGCCTTGTTCACACATACCAATGCGGTTTTTTAGCCCTTAGAAAAACTGATCAGTTTTTCTAAGGGTGCCAAATAGTGTCCCCTGTGGTTCTGAACGTTTTTGAGAAGTTTTTGTATTTAGTTATTTTTTCATTAAAAACGCATATGCGTTAACGCATGCGTTAACGCAGGTGCCTATATGTGCCATGCGTTAACGCATGCGTTTCCCATAGGACCCTCATGTTAAAAAAAAGCATGCATTTTTTCAACAACCCATGCGTTTTTTTATAGCACCCAAAAAACGCTGCATGCAGTATTTTTTGGAATGGTGGAAAAAAACGCATGTGTTGTTAAAAAACGCAGCTACACTTAAGTGCACCATGCGTTTTTATAAACAGCTAAAAAACGCAGAGAATGCCAAAAAAGCTGATATGTGTGAACAAGGCCGTAGTACATTCCAGAGGATTGGCACAGCTTGCTGAAAGTCTTGGAGATATGGGTGTGAGGTTTGGATTGTGGATGATGTCAGACTTAAGTTATTTGCAAAATGCATGACACATGTAGGGCGAAAGACCAAGATGAGGGAGGAGATGTAGGGCGGTGCAAAACAGTGGAGGGCTTTGTGGGTGAGAGTGATAATTTTATATAGTACTCTAAAGTGGATTGGCAACCAGTGCAATGACTAGCACAGGACAGAGGCATCGGCTAGAGAGGAATATGATCCTGGCTGCTGCATTCAGGATGGATTAGAGAGGAGAGAGTTTAGTAAGAGGGAGACCAATTAGTAGACAATTGCAATAATCCAGACAAGAATGAATAAGTGCGATAGGTAGCGTTTTTGCAGAGTTAAGAAAATGTTGAATTCTAGAGATGTTTTTGAGGAGTAGGTGACACGAGAGAGCGAGTGATTGTATGTGGGGAGTGAAGGAGACATCTGAGTCAAATATAACCCCATGACAGCGGGCGTGCTGCTGGGGAGTAATGATAGAACCACATACAGAAATGGTAATTTTAGGTTTTGGAAGATTAGTAGAGGGAAGCTTGAGATGTTCAGTTTTTGACAGATTCAGTTTAAGGTAGAGAGAGGACATGATGTTAGAGATAGCAGACAGACAATCACTGGTATTTTGTAGTAATGTAGGGGTGATGTCAGAAAACGATGCATATAGTTGGGTATTGGCAGCATAGAGATGGTTCCGAAACCAAATCTAGTGATGGTTTGTCCAATGAGAGCAGAGTATACAGAGAAGAGAAGAACACCTAGGACTGAACCATGACGAACCCCAACTGTGAGAGGAAGAGAAGAGAAAGATGAGCCAGTGAAAAATACAGTGAAGGAGCAGTCAGATTAATATGGGGAAAACCAGGAGAGAGCGGTCTCCTTGAGCGCAATAGGGCAGAGCATAGAGAGGAGGAGCTGGTGATCCACAGTATCAAATGTAGCAGAGAGATCCAGGAGAATCAGTAGGGAGTAGTGACCATCAGATTTAGCTGTTAGTAGATCACTTGAGACTTTAGTAAGGGCAGTGTCAGTAGGGTGTAAGGAACGGAAACCAGATTGTAAAGGGTCAATAAGAGAATCATCTGAGAGATAGCAGATCAGACAGGGGTGGACCAAGCGTTCCAAAAGTTTAGGGATGATGAAGGGGAGATTGGAGACAGGTTGATAGTTAGTAGCAGTGTTCTGGTCGAGCAATATTTTTTAGTAATGGATGTATGCTGGCGTGTTTGAAGGAAGAGGGGAAAACATCAGATGAAAGGGAAAAATTAAATATTTTAGATAGGTGAGAGATGACAGCTGGAGAAAGGGATTGAAGGAAATTTGAGGGAATAGGGTCACCGGTGCAGGTAGTAGAGCGAGAAGATGCAAGGAGCTAGGAAACTTCTTCCAGACCAAATCGAAGACCAAAAGTGAGGTAGATGAAGTACTGCCTCCATACCCCTGTATCACAGTACTGCTCCCAACCCCATGTATTATAGTACCACTCATACCTCCAAAATTTTCTAATACCTCTCATATCCCCTTCTTGAATTATATTACTTTTCCTATCCACCTGTATTAGTTTATAGACTATATCTACATGTATTATAGTACCATATCATAGAATGTTAGAGTTGGAAGGGACCTCCTGGGTCATCTAGTCCAACCCCTTGGTCAAAGCAGAATTAACTAAATCATTTCACGTCTGTCCAGCCTCTGTTTGAAGATTTCCATTGAAGGAGAACTCACCACCTCTCATGGCAGCCTGTTCCACTCGTTGGTCACCATCAATGTCAAAAAGTGTTTTCCAATATCTAATCTGTGTCTCCTCCCATTCAGTTACATCCAATTGCTTCTAGTCTTTCCTTGTGTAAATGAGAATGAAGCTGATCCTTCTACAGTGTGATAGCTCTTGAGATATTTGTAGACACCTATTAAAAAGGACCTGTCACCGCCCCTGCTGCATTGCAAACTGAATGCAGCACTGGATGCAGCATGTCTGCTGCATTCAGGGAATGGCTCCCCCATGTCTCTAGCCCCTCTGTAAGCTTTAAAAAAGACTTTAGAAAACTTAGAATTAAGTAGTCTAAAGGGTGGGATCTTATTAAGAGATCCTGGATTCTGGCAAGTCCTCCATGCCTTCTCCTATAGTATTCCTCCCCCTCTGTGTCTGCCACCTCCTCTTCTCCTGGGTCTGCCCTCCTCTTCTGCTCCTGCTCCTTGTGACGTCAGGAGCAGAAGAGGAGGGCAGACCCAGAAGAGGAGGCAGTGCAGAGACATAGAAGGGGCGGGAACCGCAATTATCTTTCAAGTGTGACCCTAGCCTAAGTCTCTTCTCAGTCTTCTTTTTTTTTTGCAAGCTAAACATTTCTAAATCCTGTAACTATTCCTCATAGGACATGGTTTGCAGACCAGTCACCATTCTGGTCACTCTTCACTGAACTTGCTCCAGTTTGTTCACGTCTTTTTTAAAATGTGGTGCCCAGAACTGGAAACAGTATTCCAGATGAGGTCTGACCAAAGAATAGAATAGAGGGTGATAATGACTTCTCATGATCTAGACTGTATGCTTCTGTTAATACATCCCAGATATATGTTTGCCTTTTTGCTGCTGAACCACATTGTTGACTCATGTTTAGTCTGTGATCTTTTAGTATACCCAAGTTTTTTTTCACACATGCTTTTGCTTAGCCCTATTCCTCCAATTCTGTATATATATATTTTTTTCATTTTTCTTGCACAGATATATGACTTTGCATTTCTCTTTGTTATAAACCATTCTGTTAGTTGAAGCCCACTGTTCCAGTTTATTTAGATTGTTTTGGATCCTCTCTCTCTTCTCTACTATAATTATTATTATTATTATTTATATAGAGCCATTAGGTTCCATGGCACTTTACATGAGTAGCTATCCCTCCTTTGTGTCATCAGCAAATTGAATCTGTTTAACCTTAATAAGTACAACATATTCCTCAATACACAAGTCTTCATGCAGAAACTTAAATGTAAAAAGAAAACTAAGGCTGTGGAAAGATAGTGATAAAAACTATTTTAAAATTGCTGGCTTGAGAAGGTTACAACATGCTACAACCCCCTCGGAAGAAGCTTGGCGAAACGCGTTAGGGGGCCACTGCCACCAATAGGTAACACTTTGACCCATGTTTTGAGCTGTTTATATGTACCCTGTGATCTGTGTATTTGTTGTGCACCCGTTTTGGGGCAAATTCACTTGTACTGTATTGTACTGTATTGATTGCAGAGGTCATATCTGAACTTGGCTCGTTTATTTGATTATATTCATGTGGTCACCTATATGTGTGTGCAGTGTTGCATCACTTTTTAAATACAGCTGGCGCTGTTAATTTTAATAAAGTGCACTTGCTTTTCAACTGTGGCCTGACTCCTGGTTGTTTTATATGAATTATATAAACCTTTAGGTAAATTAGAATAAAATTATTATACCTTAATATTGTCCATACTTTCAAGCAGCCTGTATTTAAAAAAGCTTTTTTAGGTCACCAAATAATTGTCTAACATAGACGTTTTCGAAATATCTCATGCTCAATAAGGCTAGGGTCACGGTTAAAAGAAAAAATTCCATTACTCAACAGTATAGTTTACACCCATCACAACCTATGGGGAAACAAGATTATATTGCACTATGCCCATTAAACCTCTAAACCTATGTCTGCCTTTCCACTATAAAGGTATATTAACCTATGTATACTATGTATATATAGTGTCAGGCTGTTCAGGGACTCTTTTACAGGTGCCACAATGTAAGTATGCTAGAGGCTTACCGCAGGTATTTGGGGACCAAGGGACCGCTGTGGAAGGACCCCAACGTCTGTTTTGCAGGCTATAAAACCTGCTTCTTCAGGGGGAGGGGGGTGTGATACTCTTACCTGGCGGGTCCATTTAAAGCTAACACCGCCAGGCTCCGTGATAGTTCCGCCGGAAGTGGGCGGAGCGTCACCCGACAACCATAGAACGCTCATCGCATCACTTCCTGCTGATGTGTATCTCACACAGTCAGTGGAGGAGTGCGGCGTTTCCTGGTAACCAGGGACGCATCAGCCACAGGCCCAGCACCGCCGCTTGCTTGGGACGTGTCACCATAGCAGCGGCGGTGAAAGAGCAAAGCGGAATAGTACCACGGGCAATTGAACATGTGTATGGGGCATATAAATCAATGTCCACAAGGGACAGAAGATTAACATCAAATAAAGTTATTATACCAACTCACATCCCAAATATCCCACAGGGGACAATCGAAATACAATTAATCCCCAACACATCATACAAAAAGTAGATGACTAGCACAAAGGCAATACTGCTGTCCCCATTGGTAAAAGAGAATCCATCCAGGGAGATAGGAAAAGGTGAAGATCATGATAAAAATATAAAAGGAGAAAACTACAATGGAATCAATACAATCTTTGTAGACTTAAAGGAATGGTGAATAGCTCACTGTCTCATTGAGACCCATCGGTACTAGAGATCCGAGTGTGATGATCCATTTCGTCTCACACTGGGCTAGTCGTTTCCTCAGATCACCCCCCTGATTCCCCCATGAATCACATCAATCCCTATAAATGTAAGAAATCATGGATCACAGCGCTGATGCTCCCTAAAGTGCCGTGGTATGGTTTTTAGGGTTGCAACATCCTCTGCTTCAACCTTTGCCGCATCACAGATGTCACGGCAGTGTTCCCGAACTCTTACTCGGAACTCCCGAGATGTCAGTCCAACGAACATGCGGGGGCAAGTACATTTGGCATAGGAAACTACATGGGTAGTACCACATGATATATAATTGCGGATTGTGTATGTCCTTTTACTATCTGCCGTTTCAAATGTATGCCTCCGCACCACGTTAAGCTTCCAATAGGACAAAGTACCTCGTGGTCCGAGCTGCTGTGTTCGTATGATGTAAAAACCAGATACAGCGGTATGTCTGGGTATAGTAGTAGCTGTTTATTTTCCGACGCATTTCGGAGTCATATCCCAAACTCCTTCCTCAGGGAACATCCATGACTCCGAAACGCGTCAGAAAATAAACAGCTACTATTATACCCAGACATACCGCTGTATCTGGTTTTTACATCATACGAACACAGCAGCTCGGACCACGAGGTACTTTGTCCTATTGGAAGCTTATCGTGACCACAGTGACATGTGGAGGTACGGTCCTGGCAGCAGCTGTATTGTTCTGAGCGATCACGCTGGTTGTGTGCGACACAACCCTATCAGGTGAGCAGTTCCTAAGTTACACCATCAAAACCTGTCTCCTAAGGATAAGACCCTATTTTGCGCATTCTCACCCCTTTCTTAGATTTCCGCACCACGTTGGCACACGCCGTATATTGACCACAAGTGAAACATCCTTGTCTAGGTCCTCTGGACCCAAATTGAAACGGCACCTTAGGGGCATAGTGCCTGTGTACAAGAATATCTCGCAGATTCCTAGAAAGTCTAGGGATCATCGGGGGATAATTGGGTAGGTAACCTCTTAAAATCCCATCCGAGCGAAGGACTGCCCAGTGCTTCGACAAAATGCACCTCATCCTCCTCGAGTCCTGATTATAAGTAGAAATGAATCTGACCACACCTCCCTCTTTACTATTCTTATCCGCCCCTAGTTCCCCACCGCGGACGAGCAGTTGTGTCCGGGAGACACTCTTAGCTCGATTATATCCAGATTTAATGGACCTCTTGCTATAACCTCTTTCTTTGAATCTAGTCCTCAATTCCCTAGCCTGCTCCTCAAAGGAAGCTTCCGTTGAGCAAATTCGCTTCACCCTGAGGAACTGACCAACAGGGATCGCATTTATGGCTGCCCGATCATGGGATGAAGAGGCATGTAGGAGGGAGTTCACTGCCGTAGGTTTCCTAAAGACAACAGACTGAAGTGACCCATTTTTACCAACATTCAGTCTGATGTCCAGGAAATCAATTGTCAATCGACTATATGTATATTTCAGTCTGACATTGATTTTATTTGAATTCAACTCCCCCATAAATGCCTCTAGCTGCTCCACCGTGCCACCCCAAAAGAAAAATAAATAATCTATATATCTGAGCCAGCGCTGCACATGGAGGCCAGCCTCCAGCCCCCGTCACTAAAAATCTCCCTCTCACAGTATCCCAGGAATAGGTTGACATACAAGGGGCCACAAGCCGCCCCCATGGCAGTGCCCTGGGTCTGCAGATAATAACGATCTTTAAAAACAAAAAAATTATGGGTAAGCACAAAGTGAAGCAGCTCCATCACCAGATCGCACAGCCCCGAATCCCTGACGGTCATCCCCAGGAAGAAACTAACTGCCTCTAAACCATCCTGGTGCGTTTTACTAGTATATAGCAATTCCACATCTGCTGTTACTAGAAGGGTACCCTGGTCCACAAATACCCCTCAACCCTCCTTAGGACGTCTGTGGTATCCCGTACATATGACGGCAGAGCCTCCACCAGAGGTTTAAAATAAAAATCTATAAACCTACATAGTGGCTCACTCATGCCATCAATGCTGGACACAATCGGACATCCCAGTGGGCTGACGGGGTCTTTGTGGACCTTAGGGAGGAGGTAGAATGGAGAAATTTTTGGATGAGATTTAAAAAGTCCCTCCAGGCCCTTTTTGGTAATTATACTATCTTCTAGTGCCCTTTCCAGGATGGTTAAGAGCTCGGCAGAAAATTTATGAAGAGGACTAGATTTGAGTCGGGCATAGGTGGTCCTATCTCGTAGCTGTCGGTACGCCTCCCTCTCGTATCCCTCACATGTCCATATCACAATATTTCCCCCCTTGTCAGCAGCCTTTATAATTACATCGACCCAAGCCTGAATCTCTTTTAATGCTTGTCGATGTTTAGATGTAAGATTATCAAATCTACGTTTTTCATTTAATTGTTTGAAATCTTTTGCTATGAGTTTCGTGAAAATCTGAATAGCAGGGCATATTGACAAAGGGGGAAACTTTTTTGATCTAGGGCAGTGATGGCGAACTCCAGGCCTCGAGTGCCGCACACAGTGCAGGTTTTCAGGATTTCCTTAGAGTATGACAGTTGGTAATTTGATTGCCAACTGTCAAATGCAATGGAAATCCTGAAAACCTGGACTGTGTGCGGCACTCGAGGCCTGGAGTTCGCCATCACTGATCTAGGGAATATCATAGAAGGAAACGTACCTTCAGCCACTTCTGTCTTTTCATCTGAAAGTTCTTTCAGAGTTTCCAGTGTCTCCCTTTCTTGTGTGTTGGGTAGTTGTACGTCCATGGGGCCCCTGCTGTGTAGCCTCTTCAACAGCAGTTTCCGTGAAAATAAATTGAGGTCCTTTAAAGCTGTGAAGAAATTAAACACATCAGTGAGTGCAAAATTAAGACCCCTTGAGAGGACCTCTTGCTGTGAAGTAGTGGGAATATGTTCTGACAAATTAATTACCTCAAGGTTTTTTTTTTGGTTGTTTGGGGCCAGGTGGAATTTTCTTTGGGATTTGTTTGTTTTTGGTTCTTGTATTAACACCTTCACTTCCCACAGTCTCTGACTGGGATTCCTCAGCTTTAAATGGACCCGCCAGGTAAGAGTATCACACACACCCCCCGAAGAAGCAGGTTTTATAGCCTGCGAAACGGACGTAGGGGTCCTTCCACAGCGGTCCCTTGGTCCCCAAATACCTGTGGTAAGCATCTAGCATACTTACATTGTGGCACCTGTAAAAGAGCCCCTGAACAGCCAGACACTATATATACATAGTATACATAGGTTAATGTACCTTTATAGTGGAAAGGCGGACATAGATTTAGAGACTTAATGGGCATAGTGCAATATAATCTTATATATGCATATATTAACTTGTAAAGGTTATCAATGTGGACCTGGGACTGTGCAATTGTTTGATCTCCCTTTCTGTATTTATCCTGTTGACAAGTCCAATATTAATAAATTATATTGGAGCACATTGAATCCTCTTTTTTGTTTGCGATAGGGTCACAGTTGAGCCTGGGATGCGCTAAAAGCTACAGTTTTTCACAATTCCAAATTGTGAAACTCCTTCCATAGGCTCCCATGCAAAAAATGTAGTGTCAAAATGCAACACTTTTGATACTATGCATTTTTGCAAAAGCACCCAAAAACATGGTAAGCAACATTTTTGGGGCCGTTTGCAAAAACACATGCTTTTTTTTAACATGGAAGACTATGGGAAACGCATGCGATAACACATGGTACATATATGTACCATGCGTTAATGCATGCGTTAACGCTAGCGTTAAAATGGCATAAAATGGCAACAGATAAAAACTGTAACCATTAATGCCGCGGTCGAAAAAACGGCCTCCCAAGTGTGACCCTAGTCTCATGTTGAGAAACAGTAGTATAAACAGCAAGGGTGATCCAATTGCCATAGAGTACACTGATGCTACATCAAGACCAGCCGCCCACCAAGACAACTTTCAGAGAGGAAATTACTAATCATAAAAATAGGAGAAAAAAAAAAAGGAAAAACAAACACTACCAAAACTATGTTACAACCTTTTGACTGCACTACATATATAAATCCTAAGATTCCTAAGGAGCAATTGTGATTTTCTTTGTGCAAATATATCTGGCAAATAAAATGTTACCAAAAGTTCAGAATGAGTTAAAACAATAAAAGAAAAAATGACTTCACACCTAATAAACCCTGGTCCACTGTTGTTCTCTACTTCCTGCTGCCACGATGATTTTCAGTAATCACGATGTCATCAAGGAGAGACCAGTGGGAGACCGGGTAGAGCTGCAGTCAGAACAGCAGGTGATTTGTGAGGTTGGTAAAGTTAGTATTGCTTCTTTTTTTATCCTATACTTCTAAAATATCAACTTCTGTGCTGAACAGAATTTACCAACAATGTTAAACCCTACAAACAGTGTTGGCTTCAATACCAAACCTTTATTGCTGACCAAACACTGTTCAGTCTTTCCTAATCTAAATTTCCTCTGTTGTGACTGACAAGGTTTCTGAACCGATGATGATTTGCAGTTAAATGCTGGATGATTCTTTGAATTTTAATGGAAAATTTTAAGAAAAGTAAGATCAGAAATTCTCCTTAATATTGAGACATTTTTCACAATGCTAATTTAGATAATGAAAATGTCATATTTGTTTCATGATATTAGGTCGATTAGGTTGTCATATTGCAAATTTTTCTTTTTTTTCCAGAAAACATTGCTTTAGCCCCTTATTTTTTCACATTAGCATGAGGTAACATGAAAAAGTGGACTCTATAGTTTGTTATTGAGAATTTTTAACCAACAGATGATTCACAAAACGTTTTAACTGGTGATGGGTGAACCGCTAATGTTCAGGTTTGGCGGACCCAACTGGGATTTTTTTAAAGTCCAAGTTCAGGGGCCGAACGTGACTCGAACTTGAGTCCGAACCCCAAACTTGGACTTTAAAGCTATGAGATGGGAGTTGACTACTTATAACAATTAAATGTGACAACAAAAAGTTTTATATTTTCCACTAAACTACCATTTTAGTACCAAATTTATAATTTACACATACAAAGACATAGAAAACATCTTCAAAGGTGTCCAAAAGGTGACAAACTACTCAGAAGATACAACAAACACATAGAAAAGTGACAAGTACATATAAAAATTCGAAAAGAAAAGAGATTGATGAGCAAAAGGAGGAGGAGACAGAGATATAGGCATGTCATGCCCCTTTAAAATCCATTTTTACTCCAGTATTTGTAAGGCATCATGCACACGATGAAAATTTGGTGAGGTTTTTCCTCATTATTTGTACAGCTTCGTGCATATGATGAGTATTTGGTGAGGTTTTTCCTCATTACTTGTAAGGCCTCGTGCATACGATGAGTATTTGGTGAGTTTTACTTCAGTATCTGTAAGGCCTCGTGCAGACGATGAGTATTTGGTGAGTTTTACTTCAGTATCTGCAAGGCCTCATGCAGACGATGAGTATTTGGTGAGTTTTACTTCAGTATCTGTAAGGCCACATGCACACGATGAGTATTTGGTGAGTTTTACTTCAGTATCTGCAAGGCCTCATGCAGACGATGAGTATTTGGTGAGTTTTACTTCAGTATCTGTAAGGCCACATGCACACGATGAGTATTTGATGAGTTTTACTTCAGTATCTGTAAGGCCTCGTGCAGACGATGAGTATTTGGTGAGTTTTACTTCAGAATCTGTAATGCCTCGTGCAGATGATGAGTATTTGGTGAGTTTTACTTCAGCATCTATAAGGCTACGTCCAGACGATGAGTGTTTGGTGAGTTTTACTTCAGTACCTGTAAGGCCACATGCAGACGATGAGTATTTGGTGAGGTTTTTCATCATTATTTGTAAGGCTTCGTGCATACGATGAGTATTTGGTGAGGTATGTCCTTATTACTTGTAAGGCCTCATGCATACGATGAGTATTTGGTGAGTTTTACTTCAGTATCTGTAAGGCCACATGCAGACAATGAGTATTTTGTGACTTTTACTTCAGTATCTGAATGGCCACGTGCAGACGATGAGTATTTGGTGCGTTTTACTTCAGTATCTGTAAGGCCACGTGCAGACGATGAGTATTTGGTGAGTTTTACTTCAGTATCTGTAAGGCCACGTGCAGATGATGAGTATTTGGTGAGTTTTACTTCAGTATCTGTAAAGCCTCGTGCAGACGATGAGTATTTGGTGATGTTTTACTTCAGTATCTGTAAGGCCACGTGCAGACGATGAGTATTTGGTGAGTTTTACTTCAGTATCTGTAAGGCTACATGCAGACGATGAGTATTTGGTGAGGTTTTTCCTCATTATTTGTAAGGCTTCGTGCATACGATGAGTATTTGGTGAGGTATGTCCTTGTTACTTGTAAGGCCTCATGCATACGATGAGTATTTGGTGAGTTGTACTTCAGTATCTGTAAGGCCACGTGCAGACGATGAGTATTTTGTGACTTTTACTTCAGTATCTGAATGGCCACGTGCAGACGATGAGTATTTGGTGCGTTTTACTTCAGTATCAGTAAGGCCACGTGCAGACGATGAGTATTTGGTGAGTTTTACTTCCGTATCTGTAAGGCCACGTGCAGACGATGAGTATTTTGTGAGTTTTACTTCAGTATCTGTAAGGCCACGTGCAGACGATGAGTATTTGGTGCGTTTTACTTCAGTATCTGTAAGGCCACGTGCAGACGATGAGTATTTGGTGAGTTTTACTTCAGTATCTGTAAGGTCACGTGCAGACGATGAGTATTTGGTAAGTTTTACTTCAGTACCTGTAAGGCCACGTGCAGACGATGAGTATTTGGTGAGTTTTACTTCAGTATCTGTATGGCCACGTGCAGACGATGAGTATTTGGTGTGTTTTAATTCAGTATCTGTAAGGCCACGTGCAGACAATGAGTATCTGGTGAGTTTTACTTCAGTATCTGTAAGGCCACGTGCACACGATGAGTATTTGGTGATGTTTTACTTCAGTATCTGTAAGGCCACGTGCAGACGATGAGTATTTGGTGAGTTTTACTTCAGTATCCGTAAGGCCATGTGAAAAGAAAAGAGATTGAGTAAAAGGAGGAGGAGACCAGATATAGGCATGTCATGCCCTTCTAAAGTCCGTTTTTCTCCAGTATTTCTAAGGCATCATGCACACGATGAGTATTTGGTGAGTTTTACGTCAGTATCTGTAAGGCCTCGTGCAGACGATGAGTATTTGGTGGTTTTACTTCAGTATCTGTAAGGCCACGTGAAGATAATGTGTATTTGGTGAGTTTTACTTCAGTATCTATAAGGCCACATGAAGAGAAAAGAGATTGAGTAAAAGGAGGAGGAGACACAGATATAGGCATGTCATGCCCTTCTAAAATTCGTTTTTACTCCAGTATCTGTAAGGCCACGTGCAGACGATGAGTATTTGGTGAGGTCTTTCCTCATTATTTGTAAAGCTTCATGCAGGAGATGAGTATTTGGTGATGTTTTTCCTCAGTATCTGTAAGGCCACGTTCAGACGATGAGTATTATGTCACATTTAGGGGACTACAAGAAGAGTCTCCATTTTTTCCAAAAATTTGGGCACAGACACCACTTAAGTGGCATCAATTGCCCCACAGTTGCAAACTTTAAATGGTTACTTTTAGGCTAAAATCCACAAGGCTTTAGTCTCCCCAGGATGACACAGGGGTAGAAAAGTCCTTGGGGATCCGTGCCGTGTTCATCTTTATGAATGTTAGTCTGTCCACAATCTAGGTGGACAGATGCATGCGCTTTTCTGTCAGTACACTACCAGCAGCGCTGAAGACACGTTTCGAGAGAACGCTGGCTGCGGGGCACGGCAAGATCTCCAAGGCGTGAATGGCGAGCTCAGGCCATTTTTCCAGATTGGAAGCCCAAAATGACCAAGGCTCCAGTTCCCCAGTCATGGCATCAATGTTAAGTTGGAGATACATGTGTACCATCCGCTCCAGGCGTTTACTATGTGTCAGACTTCTTGTGTCTTCAGACCTTGCAAATGATGTTCTAAAAAAATCGTGAAACGAGGCCACAAAATTGCTGTTACCACCACCAGATACGGTGTTACTGGTACGGTGTGGGTGATAATGACTCGACAGTCCCACAGTTGACAAGTTAGAACTGTGAGATTCACTGTGTGTACCACTGGTGTTATGTGGAAAAGCCGATCTGAGATTATGTATCATCTTCTGCTGGTACTCCTGCATGCATGCGTCCCTTTGTATGGCAGGAATTATTTTGGCAAATTTGGTCTTGTATCGGGGATCTAAGAGTCTGGCAACCCAGTAGTCAGCATTACTTCTAATTCGGACAATCCGAGGGTCATGTTGCAGGTAGTGCAGCAAGAAGGCGCTCATGTGTCTTGCGCATCCAGGAGGACCAAGTCCTTGTTGTGTTGGTGGTGGGGAGGTGAGAATCATGCTTCCTTCCTCTGCCCGCTCCCCCCAACCTCGCACAACAGAAATGTCATCAAGGTCTCCCTGAACTGCTGACACTTCCATGCCCATCGTCAGTTCGTCCTCCATTTCTTCCTGGGCTCCTGCACCTTCCTCAAGAGTTTGGTTGCTACCATGCGCCCTCATTAATCCCTCTCCACCACCCTCCCATGCCTACCGTCTTGGTGCTGCCAACTGTGAGGATCTTAGAGATGTTGTCATCCCTTCCGCAATGGACTCCTCCTGTACATCTTCCACCTCCTCTTATCCCACCACCTGACTCCGAATATTGTTTAGAGTGTGCTCCAACTTGTAGATGACTGGAATAGTCATGCTGATAATGGCATTGTCAGCACTAAACATCTTCCTCGTCATCTCAAAACTGTGCAGAAGGGTGCATAGGTCCTTGATCTGAGACCACTCCTGCATCGTGATCTGCCCCACCTCTGGATTTTGTTGTCCCAGGCTATACGTCATAACTTATTGCACCAGGGCTTGGCGGTGCTGCCACAGTCGCTGCAACAAGTGCAGAGTAGAAATCCAGCGTGTCGGCACATCGCATTTCAGCTGGTGAACGGGCAAGCCGAAAGACTTCTCGAGCGAAGCAAGCGACCGTGCCCTCTGCAGAAGCCCATCTAGGCCGGGATAGTGAGTCAAAAATTGCTGGACAACCAGATTCAGCACGTGAGCCATACAAGGCACGTGTGTGATATTGCCCCGACGAAAGGCCGCACCCCAGGTTTGCAGCATTGTCGCACACGGCCTTCCCTGGCTGCAGGTTGAGTGGAGACAACCATTGCTTAAACTCGGTCGAAAGAGCTGACCACAACTCCTCAGTTGTGTGACTCACATTTCCATGGCATTTCAAGGTAAAGACCCCCTGATGGCATTGAGCCCTGCTGCCAGCATAATAAGGAGGTGAAGGATTGAGACGAGGTTGAGGAGGCAGAAGCAGTGGAGGAACTTCTACCTACAGAGGATGCACGCACAACTCGTGGGGATGGCAAGACTTGTACAGCAGACCCTTCTCCAGCTCTCACCATAGTTAACCAGTGTCCAGTCAGTGACATGTAACCTCCCTGTCCATGCATACTGGACCAAGTATCTGTGGGGAAACGCACCCTGTCACACACAGAGTTTCTCAAGGAAGCAGTGATGTTGTCTGCGACCTGCTGGTGTAGCGCAGGCACACCTCTCTTGGAGAAGTAGTGGCGACTGGGCATCTGGTACTGGGGCACTGTGACAGACATAAGGTCTCGAAAATCCTATGTGTCTACCAGGCAGAAAGGCCGCATTTCTGTAGCCAACAGCTTGCAGATGGTGAAATTCAAGCGCTTAGCTTTCTCATGGCTAGGAGGAAATGGTCTTTTACTTGTCCACATCTGAGGGACGGAGGGCTGGCTGCTGTGCTGAGACGGGGTTGAGTAGGGTGTCCCCGTCAAACTGCTGGTCTGGGAGAGAGGTGCAGGCGAATATGTAATGTTGCCTTAATCAAAAGGTGGTGCTCTCGATGTCTGAGAGAGCTCAACACCAGCAGCATTGTCCACTTGAAAACCAAGCGACGACCTGACAATCACACTGCCTGCTGCAGGTAAAGAGGTGGAAGGTTTGCATCCTAAAACATGTGTGACAGCTGTCCCCACAGTCACAGATGATGAAGAGAACACGGATGCACTTGATGAGGCAGACGGTGATAGGCCCGCCCCGCTAGCCCGCATTCTAGCACAGTGAGCTTCCCACTGCGACTTGTGCTTCATGTCCATGTGGCGGTTTATACATGAAGTACTCAAGCTAGTGATTTTTTGGCCTCTACTCAGAGATTGGTGACAAATCTTGCAGATGACATGAGTTGGGAGATCCTTGGCTGACTGTGGGTTGACAGTAAGTGGGATCTCCAACCTCATCATCATCCTCTGTGTTCTCACACCCCTCGTCCTCAGAGACAAGCTCTTCCTGCCTTGACTGAAAACTTAATTCGTCAATCCAATTTGGGTCTCATCAGCCTCATCCTCCTTGTGTCCACCAAGAGTAGTTACTGTTAGGGAATGAGGGTCTACATGAAGGTCAGAACCTTCTTCATCTGGGCCTGGATCTGACTCACAAAGCTTCTGGGCATCAGGGCAGATCATTAGCTCGTCTGGACTCACTGCAGCTTTGGAGCAGACCTCTGATTCCCAGGCTAGTGTGAGACTGAACAGCTCTGCTGACTCAACCATATCTGTTGCCCCAGACTCAGTAGGGCGGCTGGAGACTTGGGAGCTGGGACAAATAAAGTACGATTGGGCTGACACCTCGGATGACTGAAGGGTTTGTGATGTAGAAGTTGAGGTGGAGGAGAGGCCACTTGATCGAGCACTGCTTTTTGTGACACTGCTACTTGACCCGAAGTGAGACCTGGACAAAGTGCAGTTAAAAATTACTAGAAATTACACAGGCAGTGTAGTTGCTTGTATTAGAAGTGGCCTACACTACTGCTTTTTGTGACACTGCTACTTGACCCGAAGTGAGACCTGGGCAAGGTGCAGTTAAAAATTAATAGAAACTACACAGGCTGTGTAGCTTATTTCACAAGTGGGCTACACCACTGTGTAAGTGACACTGCTACTAGTCCGAACAAATTGCCTGGACTAGCTGCAGCAAAAAAATGCCTACTTAAGACAGGTGGTGTAGCTTTCTTCACAGCAGTGCTACACTACTTTGCATAAAGGATTCCCTGAGCTAGCTGTGGCCAGATGCTGTAAAAATCACTTGCACAGCACTGGCACACTGTTATGAACTGCTTTAACCTAGCCCAAAGGGCTGAGATTACAACTAGTCCCTACTTCTATGAGGTAGCCCTGAAAAGCACTGATATTAAAACTAGTCCCTACTCCCTACTCCCTACTACTATGAAGTTGCCCTCAAAAGGGCTGATATTCCTACAATTCGCACCCTACCTCCAGTCCCTACTCCCTAAACCTATCTATCTAACTTTATAATTGCTCACTAGCTGAATAAGAAGAGAATTGACAGTTTTCACTGTATAGCGCCTACAGCAGCAGTGGTGCCGTCTGACACAGAGCTGCAGCAATGAGCCAAATGGTGGTGATTGGGAAAATGGCCGGGTCTTAAAGGGCTAGGACATGTGAATTACACAGCCAATGATGCCTGACCTTGCTTGTGTGCAAAAAATGCACTTTGCTGTATGTGAGTGTGATTGGCTGACAGCCTGCACTGCCCCACCGTATATGCAGTTAGGAGGAAAAAAATGGAGATCGGCATTATTTCTGCAGCACTGATCTAAACCCTCTCCCCTCCCCCTGCACACTATACACAGAAACTGGAAATTCACATTCATTAACATGGTTAGGGTTAGGGTTAAGCTTTTGGTGATCGAAGCGTTATCGAACATAACCTAGAACTGCCGATTTTGAAGCATATTGTTCGAATTTGGCGAATGACTCGAACACCACCCAAAACAGCTCGAATTTGAGAATGGCGAACAAATCGAATCGAACATCGCTTATCTCTAATCCAGAATGAACAAAGACCGGCAATTCACTTATTGCTTTTATATGTCTTCTCTTTTCTTTGATAAGATCAATTTATTTTTCGGGTCAGTAAAATTATTGTGATACCAGATTTTTACAGCTTTTTATGCTTTGCTACTTTTGCATACTAAAAACTATATTTTACACAAATTTGTTTTTGCATCTCTATATTCTGAGATTTGTACTTTTTGTTATTTTTTCACAAATGAGCAATATTGGGTCTTGTTTTTTGAGTACCGTATATACTCATGTATAAGCTGAGTTTTTCAGCCCAAAAATTGGGCTGAAAAGTCTCCCCCTCAGCTTATACACGGGTCAATACAGTGGTGGGGGCTGTGTCCGGGGCTGGGGAGGCTGGAGGAGGCGGGTGGGGGGCTGCTGTATGAGCGCCCCATCACGTGGGGCCGCTCATTATATATGCACTGCTTCCCCCTGTCAATCAGCGGCAGGGGAAGCAGTGCATATCTGGCCCCCAAATGCTGGCACTCGCCCCCCCTCTGTGTAAGGGCCCCCCCGCTGCTTATCTTACCATCCCCGGTCTTCTGTACAGCGCTGGTCCTCGGTGCTCCATCCTCCATGCTCCCGTCCGGCTGCATCCAGGATCCCCGGCTGTCGCAGGCATATGACGTCATCGTGCGATGGTCGGGGATCCCAGATGCAGCGTGGACGTGAGCATGGAGGTCGGAGCACAGAAGACCGGCGCTGTGCAGAAGACCAGGGATGGTGAGTTAAGCAGCAGGGGGGGCCTTACAAGGAGGGGGGGTGAGTGCCAGCATTTTGGGGCCTGTATACCCCTGGGGCTGCTATATACCCCTGGGGCTGCTATATACCCCTGGGGCTTCTGTGTACCACACCACTGGGGCTGCTATCTACCCCTGGGGCTGCTATATACCCCTGGGGCTGCTATATACCCCTGGGGCTGCTATATACCCCTGGGGCTGCTATATACCCCTGGGGCTTCTGTGTACCACACCACTGGGGCTGCTATCTACCCCTGGGGCTGCTATATACCCCTGGGGCTGCTATATACCCCTAGGGCTGCTATATACCCCTGGGGCTGCTGTATACCACACCACTGGGGCTGCTATATACCCCTGGGGCTGCTATATACCCCTGGGGCTGCTGTATACCACACCACTGGGGCTGCTATATACCCCAGGGGCTGCTATATACCCCTGGGGCTGCTGTATACCACACCACTGGGGCTGCTATATACCACTGGGGCTGCTGTATATACTGCTGGGGCCTGTATATACCACTGGGGAGGCTGCTGTAATACTGCTGGGGTCTGTATATACCACTGGGGAGGCTGCTGTATACCACTGGGGCTGCTGTATATACTGCTGGGGCCTGTATACCACTGGCGTTGCTGTATATACTGCTGGGGCCTGTATACCACTGGGGCTGCTGTATATACTGGTGGGGTCTGTATATATCACTGGGGAGGCTGCTGTATACCACTGCGGCTGCTGTATATACTGCTGGGGCCTGTATACTACCACTGGGGAGGCTGCTGTATACTACCACTGGGGAGGCTGCTGTATACTACCACTGGGGGGGCCTGTATACCACACTGCTGGGGGCTGTATACCTGTGCTGGGGTCCACCCTCGACTTATACACGAGTCAATAGGTTTTCGCAGGTTTTGGGGGCAAAAGTTGGGGGGTTGGCTTATACACGAGTATATACGATAAGTTTGGTAATTTCACAGATACATTTTTTTTTACATGTGACTATTTTATCGCTTTTTTTAAAAATGTTTTGTGTGTATGATGAAAAAGCTTACAGTACAGCCTATCTGTGTGCATTTCTTCAATCCAAATCTTTATTTTTTGTTTTAATGCAAACACTGTGTTTTAGTGGTGAAATAATTTTTGAGGATTTTTGCGCGCATTCATGTATGTTTTTCTTTACTTTGTAAAACTTCTATTTCCCTTTAATTTATTTTTTCACTTAGGCTGGCTTCACACCACGGCGCAGTCCGGTCCGGGGCTGTCAGGTTCCGGAGGGCCAAATGAGCCCTCCGGTCCGGTGTGCAGCCGGATGGCTGTAATTGCAGCCACAGCTGCTGATTTTTCAAGATTGCGGCTAGTATGGAGATAGCCGCGGTCCTGAAACAACAGCGGCGTGTAGCTGCCGGTATCTGGTTCCCGGGTTTGCCCGGACCGGAGCAATCCGGCCCCTTAGGCTCCCATGTTAGGGAGAACCGGATTGCCCCGGATCCGGGAGAATCCGGGACAATCCGGGCAAATCCGGGATCCGGCTTTTTGAGGTGATTTTTCTCCCCGGACACAAAAACATGGAAAGCAACATTTTTGTGTCCTGTGAGAATAATCCGAATTCTCCCATATTCCACCGCAGAGATGAAACCGGATGGCAGAGAGCTGCCATCCGGCTCCATCCGGCCCCATAGGCTACTACAGGGCCAAAAACCGGTTCGGGGCTGTCTGGTTTACAGCGGACAGCCCCGGACCGGACCTTGCCGTGGTGTGAAGCCAGCCTAAGTGAAAAAATAAATTAAAGGGAAATAGAAGTTTTACAAAGTAAAGAAAAACATACATGAATGTGCACAAAAATCCTCAAAAATTATTTCACCACTAAAACACAGTGTTTGCATTAAAAAAAAAATAAAGATTTGGATGGAAGAAATGCACACAGATAGGCTGTACTGTAAGCTTTTTCCTACTGTGGGTCATGACATATTTTTTACTTTGATCACTGGTCTCATGCATTGCAGTTCTATGGTACTATTAATACCAAAAACTGAGACTTGTATGGACAGTAATTAATTGTAAATTGGTCCCTGCCAAATACTATTGTACACATATTTCTAAGGCCGGCTTCAGACTCCGTTTAAGATCCGATCCGTAGCTGTCCGCTTGAAGTAGACAGCCGCGGACCGGATCAGCACACAGGACTGAGGGGCTATTATGCCCTCCGAACCTGTGTGCAGCCGCAGCCGCTGACAGGTCAGGACCGCGGCGCCCGCGGTCCTCACCTATCAGCAGCAGGAACTGCGTGCGGCTGCACACAGGATCGGAGGGCATAATAGCCCCTCAGTCCTGTGTGCTGATCCGGTCCGCGGCTGTCTGCTTCAAGCGGACAGCTACGGATCGGATCTTAAACGCAGTCTGAAGCCGGCCTAAGAGTTGGAGGGTTTGTACCATCAATAATAACTGCAATCAAGACTGCCAAATATTACAAACGCTTTTTTATTGAAAAACATCAAATATAAAATGGCAGACTGCTTATTGCACATAGTGAATAAAACAAGTGAAAAGACACATGGTCTGCTCTAGAGTGTGACGAGATAGTCATCAGCCTTAGTACCAGCAACACAACAATATCAAATGGACAATATGGTTTGCAGGCATTCTGAATGACTCTATAATCATTTTTTTTTTTACATATCACAGATATTACTGGTATGTGTCATATCCCGTGGCTGCTATATGCAATGATAGTACCTAGCCAGGGACAAAAATTCCCCTACTCAATGGATTTACATTTCAAAGCATAAAGACGAGCCATGGTTTCACAATATCAGATTCTTATTTTAATTCTAATCAAAGCTCCTGCTTACCCATGTCCTAGATGTGGTGCACTGGAATGGCTGTGGGGACGCCCCAATGCATTTCCCTCATAGAGCTTCCTCAGGAGGCATGCTCTTGTTAATCTGCACTCCTCTTATACCTCCTCTTATATGGAGACTAGTAAAAAGGCCCGATGCAATTGCATCGGGAGCAGGGTGAAATAAATTGTGTGTATACAGGCGGTTCAGTGGGTAGCAGAGTATACAGCCGGCTCTGTGGGTAGCAGAGTATACAGGCGGGTCTGTGGGTAGCGGAGTATACAGGCGGGTTTGTGGGTAGCAGATTATACAGGCCTCTGTGTGGGTAGCAGAATATAGAGAAGGCTCTGTGGGTAGCAGAGTATACAGGCGGGTCTGTGGGTAGCGGAGTATACAGGCGGGTTTGTGGGTAGCAGATTATACAGGCCGCTGTGTGGGTAGCAGAGTATAGAGAAGGCTCTGTGGGTAGCAGATTGTACAGGTGGCTCTGTGGGTAGCAGATTGTACAGGTGGCTCTGTGGGTAGCAGAGTATACAGGCAGCTCTGTGGGTAGCAGAGTATACAGGTGGCTTTGTTGGTAGCAGAGTATACAGGCGGCTCTGTGGGTAGCAGAGTATAGAGGCGGCTGTGTGGGTAGCAGAGTATAGAGGCGGTTCTGTGGGTAGCAGAGTATACAGGCGGCTCTGTGGGTAGCAGAGTATGATGTGGTGGGAGGCTGGAGGGGTGAGGAGAGCAGAGGATAGAGGGGTGAGGAGAGCAGAGGATGGAGGGGTGAGGAGAGGTCCGGCTGGAGGGATGAGGAGAGGTCCTGCTGGAGGGGTGAGGAGAGGTCCGGCTGGAGGGGTGAGGAGAGATGCGGCTCTGTGGGTAGCAGAGTATACAGGCAGCTCTGTGGGTAGCAAAGTATCGAGGCGGCTCTGTGGTTAGCAGAGTATCGAGGCGGCTCTGTGGGTAGCAGAGTATACATGCGGCTGTATGAGTAGCAGAGTATAGAGGTGGCTGTGTGGGTAGCAGAGTATAGAGGCGGCTCTGTGCGTAGCAGAGTATACAAGCGGCAGTGTGAGTTGCAGAGTATAGAGGCGGCTATGTGGGTAGCAGAGTATAGAGGTGGATCTGTGGGTAGCAAAGTATACAGGCGGCTGTGTGGGTAGCAGAGTATAGAGGCGGCTATGTGGGTAGCAGAGTATAGAGGCGGCTCTGTGGGTAGCAGAGTATACAGGCGACTCTGTGGGTAGCAGAGTATACAGGCGGCTCTGTGGGTAGCAGAGTATACAGGCGGCTCTGTGGGTAGCAGAGTATACAGGCGGCTCTGTGGGTAGCAGAGTATACAGGCGGCTCTGCGGGTAGCAGAGTATACAGGCATCTGTGGTGGTGGCAGAGTATACAGGCGGCTGTGGTGGTGGCAGAGTAAACAGGCGTCTGTGGTGGTGGCAGAGTGTACAGGCGGCTGTGGTGGTGGCAGAGTGTACAGGCGTGTGTGGTGGTGGCAGAGTGAACAGGCGTGTGTGGTGGTGGTGGCAGAGTGTACAGGCATGTGTGGTGGTGGCAGAGTGAACAGGCGTGTGTGGTGGTTGCAGAGTATACAGGCGTCGGTGGTGGTGGCAGAGTATACAAGCGTCGGTGGTGGTGGCAGAGTATACAGGCGTCGGTGGTGGTGGCAGAGTATACAGGCGTCGGTGGTGGCGGCAGAGTATACAGGTGTCGGTGGTGGCGGCAGAGTATACAGGCGTCGGTGGTGGCGGCAGAGAATACAGGCATCTGTGGTGGGCGGCAGAGTATACAGGCGTGTGTGGTGGTGGTGGCAGAGTATACAGGCGTTGTGGTGGTGGGGTCAGAGTATACAGGTGTTGTGGTGGTGGGCAGAGTATACAGGTGTCTGTGGTTGGTGGCAGAGTATACAGGTGTCTGGTGGTGGGGCAGAGTATACAGGCTGTCGTGGTGGTGGCAGAGTATACAGGCTGTGTGGTGGTGGCAGGAGTATACAGGCGTGCTGTGGTGGTGCGAAGAGTATACAGGCGTGTGTGGTGGTGGCAGAGTATACAGGCTGTGGTGGTGGGTGGCAGAGTATACAGCGTGTGTGTGGTGGTGGCGGGGAGTATACAGGCGTCGTGTGGTGGTGGCAGAGTATACAGCGTGTGTGTGGTGGTGGCAGAGTATACAGGCTTGTGGTGGTGGTGGCAGAGTATACAGGCATGTGGTGGTGGTGGCAGAGTATACAGGCTGTGTGGTGGTGGGCAGAGTATACAGGGCTGTGGTGGTGTGGCGGCAGAGTATACAGGTGTCTGTGGTGGTGGCAGAGTATACAGGTGTGTGGTGGTGGCAGAGTATACAGGTGTCTGTGGTGGTGGCAGAGTATACAGGCGTTGTGGTGGTGGTGGCAGAGTATAAAGTGCTGTGTGTGGTGGCAGAGTATACAGGCGTGTTGTGGTGGTGGCAGAGTATACAGGCTGTGTGGTGGTGGTGCGAGTATACAGGTGTCTGTGGTGGGGGCAGAGTATACAGGGTGTGTGGTGGTGGCAGAGTATACAGGGCGTTGTGTGGGGGTGGCAGAGTATACAGGCTGTGGGGTGGTGGCAGAGTATACAGGTGTCTGTGGTGGTGGCAGAGTATACAGGCGTGTGTGGTGTGGCTGGCAGAGTATACAGGCTGTGTGGTGGTGGCAGAGTATACAGGTGTCTGTGGTGGTGGCAGAGTATACAGGTGTTGTGGTGGTGGCAGAGTATACAGGCTGTGTGGTGGTGGCAGAGTATACAGGCGTGTGTGGTGGTGGCAGAGTATACAGGCTTGTGGTGGGTGGCAGAGTATACAGGTGTTGTGGTGGTGGCAGAGTATACAGGCGTTCGGTGTGGTGGTGGTGGCAGAGTATACAGGTGTGTGGTGGTGGCAGAGTATAAGCGTGTGGTGGTGGCAGAGTATACAGGGTGTGTGTGGTGGCAGAGTATACAGGCGTTTGGTGGTGGCAGAGTATACAGGCGTGTGGTGGTGGGCAGAGTATACAGGGTGTGTGGTGGTGGCAGAGTATACAGTGTGTCTGTGGTGGTGGCAGAGTATACATTGGTGTGTCAAGTACGGTGTGTGGTGGTGCAGAGTATACAGCGTCTTGTGGTGGTGTGGCAGAGTATACAGGACAGGCGTTGTGGTTGGTGGCAGAGTATACGAGGCGTGTGTGGTGGTGGCAGAGATCAGGTGTTGTGGTGGAAGTATACAGCGTGTTGAGTGGCAGAGTATACAGGCGTCTGTGGTGGGTGGGGCAGAATATACAGGCAGTCTGTGGTGTGTAGTGCAGAGTATACAGGCTGTGTGTGGTGTGGCAGAGTATACAGGTTGTGTCTGTGGTGTGGGCAGAGTATACAGGTGTCTGTGGTGGTGGCAGAGTATAACAGGTGTCTGTGGTGGTGGCAGAGTATACAGGTGTCTGTGGTGGTGGCAGAGTATACAGGGTGTGTGTGGTGGTGGCAGAGTATACAGGCGTCTGGTGGTGGCAGAGTATACAGGCCTGTGGTGGGTGGCAGAGTATACAGGTGGTGTGTGGTGGTGGGTGGCAGAGTATACAGGCGTGTGTGGTGGTGGCAGAGTATACAGGCGTGTGTGGTGGTGGGCAGAGTATACAGGTTGTGTGGTGGTGGCAGGTATACAGGTGTTGTGGTGGGTGGCAGAGTATACAGGCGTCTGGTGGTGGTGGCAGAGTATACAGGCGTCTGTGGGGGGGGCAGAGTATACAGGTGCGTGTGGTGGTGGCAGAGTATACAGGTGTCTGTGGTGGTGGCAGAGTATACAGGTGTCTGTGGTGGTGGCAGAGTATACAGGCATGTGTGGTGGTGGTGGCAGAGTATACAGGTGTGTGTGGTGGTGGCAGAGTATACAGGTGTTTTGTGGTGGTGGCAGAGTATACAGGTGTCTGTGGTGGTGGCAGAGTATACAGGCGTGTGTGGTGGTGGTGGCAGAGTATACAGGCATGTGTGGTGGTGGGAGAGTATACAGGTGTGTGTGGTGGTAGAGTATACAGGAGTGTGTTGTGGTGGCAGAGTATACAGCGTCTGTGGTGGTGGCAGAGTATACAGGCGTTGTGGTGGTGGTGGCAGAGTATACAGGCGTGTGTGGTGGTGGCAGAGTATACAGGTGTGTGGGGTGGTGGCAGAGTATACAGGTGTGTGTGGTGGTGGCAGAGTATACAGGCGTGTGTGGTGGTGGCAGAGTATACAGGTGTGTGTGGTGGTGGCAGAGTATACAGGTGTTGTGGTGGTGGCAGAGTATACAGGTGTTGTGGTGGTGGCAGAGTATACAGGTGGCAGAGTCGTGTGTGTGGTGTGGCAGAGTATACAGGCGTCTGTGGTGGTGGCAGAGTATACAGGCGTTGTTGTGGGTGGTGGTGGTGGCAGAGTATGCAGGCATGTGTGGTGGTGGCAGAGTATACAGGCGTCTGTGGTGGTGGCGGCAGAGTATACAGGCATGTGTGGTGGTGGTGGCAGAGTATACAGGCGTGTGTGGTGGTGGTGGCAGAGTATACAGGCGTGTGTGGTGGTGGCAGAGTATACAGGCATGTGTTGTGGAGGGAGAGTATACAGGTGTGTGTGGTGGTAGAGTATACAGGCGTGTGTGGTGGTGGCAGAGTATACAGGTGTGTGTGGTGGTGGCAGAGTATACAGGTGTCTGTGGTGGTGGCAGAGTATACAGGCGTGTGTGGTGGTGGCAGAGTATACAGGCGTCTGTGGTGGTGGCAGAGTATACAGGCGTGTGTGGTGGTGGTGGCAGAGTATACAGGCGTGTGTGGTGGTGGCAGAGTATACAGGCGTGTGTGGTGGTGGCAGAGTATACAGGTGTCTGTGGTGGTGGCAGAATATACAGGCGTGTTTGGCGGCGCTCCAGCAAGGCAGGGGTTAAAAAAAATTAAAAAATATTATGCTCACCTGACCCCGAGCCCCCGCCGTCTTCCTCCAGGCTCCCGGTGGCTCCCGCAGGCTCCCGGTGCCTGCAGAGCTCTTCTACAGCAGTTCAGGACCTGCGGTGATGTCAGAGTCACGTGACCCGCGGTTACCATGGAGTAAGCTGGTGTCACGTGACTCTGACATCACCGCAGATCCTGTACTTGTGTACTAGAGCTCTGCAGGCATCGGGAGCCTGCGGGAGCCACCGGGAGGCTGGAGGAAGACGGCGGGAGACGGCGGGGGCTCGGGGAGAGGTGAGGAAATCTTTTTTTTTTTACAATAGTGCGGCTGCGGCTCGCGATGACGGAGCGCGTCATCGCTCGCAGTGCCGCAAAGCATCTTGGGATTGGGCTACAACGCCCAAATCCCAAAACTGACGATTATATATGTAGATTAACAAGAGCATGTCCCTGAGGAAGCTCTATGAAGGAAACACATTTGGGGGTCCCCACAGCCATTCCGTTGCACCACATCTAGGACATGAGTAAGCAGGAGCTTTGATTAGAATTAAATAAAAATCTGATATTGTGAAACCATGACTTGTCTTTATGCTTTGAAATGTAAATCCATTGAGTAGGGGAATTTTTGCCGCTGGATAGGCACTATCATTGCATATAGCAGCCACGGGATATATGACACATACCAGTAATATCTGTAATCGTAAACAAATTGATTACAGAGTCATTCAAAATGCCTGTAAACCATATTGTATATTTGATATTGCTGTGTTACTGGTACTAAGGCTAATGACTATCTCGTCACACTCTAGAGCAGGCCACGTGTCTTTTCACTTGTTTTATACACTATGTGCAATAAGCAGTCTGCCGTTTTATATTTGATGTTTTTCAATAAAAAAGCATTTGTAATATTTGGCAGCCTTGATTGCAATGATTATTGATGGTACAAACCCTCCAACTCTTAGACATATGTGTTCAATAGTTCTACAATACTGCAGTGCCAGAGTCCTATCAGTAAGACAGTAAAGGCCACTTCACACGCTAGGATCTCGTTAACGATATAGTTGAAACGTCACGGATTTGTGATTGTTCAAACGATATTGTTTGTGCGTTGTTGCGTGTAAACTAACGATGTTGGAAGAATAAATAGTTGGATTGTCCAGCAAAATTTCGAGATCCTGACCTCAAATCTATCGTTTGTCATCCAATTAATGTTCTGGGAAGCCGCAACTTCATTCAGTGTGACACCTTTTTGAACGATTTCTTTCATAATTCTCCTATTCCTGCCGCTTTTCAACATCGTTCAATCGTTCTTCTCCAAGTAGCTGGAGCATTGCCAAATTTAAGATTGTTAACGATATCCTTGCATGTGAAAATGCACTAACGATGTTGGAAAGATCGCGGTCACGTGACATAGCTAATGATCTTGTTCACCTACATCCTAGCGTGTGTTGGTACCTTTAGAGAATAAAGAGATGCAGGGAAACACACCCATGAATAGCACTCTATTCATGGTCTAGTGGAGAACAATTAGGTTTGGTGGGGGGATTTGCCTCTCACCTGCACAACCTCAGTGAATCATGTTGCTGTGAGGATGCCGCTGTTCCTTCAGCTCCGCTCCACGGCCATGCTTCCTGGTCTGGATTACGTGGGGGCAACGTCCAGTCATGTGATGTGTCGGCACTGGAAGTTGCATCAATGCAGATCCTTCATAGTGATTCAAAACAGTCTGCGGCTTTCCATTGGTTAATCCTCCTATTTAAGATGTTATCACCCCCATCACTCTGTAAATCCCCCTGATAAAGACAGCAGATCGCTGTTGAAACGCGTAGTGGTATAATAAAGTGTTAACCACTGAAATTGCTCCCTGTCTTGTGTGCCTAGTGCTTGGCATCTGATCACATTTCTCTTCTCAAATAAAGAGTTCTATCAGTGGCATGTTGACTGTTCCTGTTAGACTCTATACCCTGGGGTCATCAGATGACCGTGGACTACCAGGGCAACATTTGGTGCCTGTGATTACAATTGCTGGGGGTCAATCCTGTCAAAGGCGATCTTTTAATCTCCTTGTAACCACTTTGATGTAGCTGTTGTGGTTGACAGAGGTATTTAAGGGGCTATTTGGCCCAATCAGTTCCAAAACCGATCAGGTCCAATGCCGCAGGGTATCAGATATCATGTATAGCTGTCTCCCACAGGATTTTTGCCTGTGAGGGTGGCACTATTCAATTTTTCCTTAACAATGTTTTACAGTGAAGAATAATGCCCCTTAATGGCTGTCATTTTAATATGTATTGGCAGTTGTTAAGGGGTTAAAGTAGTTGTCCATTACTTAATAAATAGTGATGAGCGAGTATTAAAATGCTCGGGTGCTCGAAGCTCGTGCCGAGCATACCGAGATACTCGTGTACTCGGCCCGAATAACGAGCCCAATGTTATCCTATGGGAGACACGAGTATTTTTATGAAATGACTGCCGGCTGCCTGGAAAAACCCTAAAAATGTCACAAAAGTGTCAGAAGAGTGCTGAAATGACATGGCAACACCATGGGAAAGACCCCTGGAAGCATTTCTCACTCAAAAGTCACAGCTGTGAACAATGTTGTCCGAGTTTCACGCCAATTTTACGGAGTGTGCAGAAAACCTTCCAAAATTACACCAAAATGAATATTTATGGTGGAAATGTTAAGGGCACATACCCAATAGTGAGATACAGCTGGTGTATGTCACTTTTTGTGATTACATAAAAGATTTTACGTGAAAACATTGTGCGACACTCTGATGACCCTGACAAGAGACGTACATGAAGCCCTGTCTACAAATAAAGTGCCCATTTTGAGGAACTGGGTCTATTGTATCTTCCTTTGCAAGGGCAGTCAAAAATTGGGAGGTTCACCAATGCCCCTGGATACAGAGATGCAGGATGGCCTGTAAACAAGAACTGGGTGTATTGTAGTATAGCCCTTTGGTCAGGGCAGCCAAAAATTGGAAGGTTCAACAATCACCCATGCATACAGACATGTAGTAGGGCCTGTAACCCTCAAGTGGGTGTATTGTAGTATAGCCCTTAGGTCAGGGCAGCCAAAAATTGTGAGGCTCCTCTTTGTCCCTGGATGGAGACGTGCAGGAGGGCCTGTTAAGAAGAACTGGGTGTATTGTAGTGTAGCCCTTTGGTCAGGGCAGCCAAAAATTGGGAGGTTCAACAATGACCCATGCATACAGACATGTAGTAGGGGCTGTAACCCTCAAGTGGGTGTATTGTAGTAGAGCCCTTTGGTCAGGGCAGCCAAAAATTGGGAGGTTCAACAATGACCCATGCATACAGACATGTAGTAGGGCCTGTAACCCTCAAGTGGGTGTATTTTAGTATAGCCCTTAGGTCAGGGCAGCCAAAAATTGTGAGGCTCCTCTTTGTCCCTGGATGGAGACGTGCAGGAGGGCCTGTTAAGAAGAACTGGGTGTATTGTAGTGTAGCCCTTTGGTCAGGGCAGCCAAAAATTTGGAGGTTCAACAATGACCCATGCATACAGACATGTAGTAGGGGCTGTAACCCTCAAGTGGGTGTATTGTAGTAGAGCCCTTTGGTCAGGGCAGCCAAAAATTGGGAGGTTCAACAATGACCCATGCATACAGACATGTAGTAGGGCCTGTAACCCTCAAGTGGGTGTATTTTAGTATAGCCCTTAGGTCAGGGCAGCCAAAAATTGTGAAGCTCCTCTTTGTCCCTGGATGGAGACGTGCAGGAGGGCCTGTTAAGAAGAACTGGGTGTATTGTAGTATAGCCCTTTGGTCAGGGCAGCCCAAAATTGGGAGGTTCAACAATCACCCATGCATACAGACATGTAGTAGGGCCTGTAACCCTCAAGTGGGTGTATTGTAGTATAGCCCTTAGGTCAGGGCAGCCAAAAATTGTGAGGCTCCTCTTTGTCCCTGGATGGAGACGTGCAGGAGGGCCTGTTAAGAAGAACTGGGTGTATTGTAGTGTAGCCCTTTGGTCAGGGCAGCCAAAAATTGGGAGGTTCAACAATGACCCATGCATACAGACATGTAGTAGGGGCTGTAACCCTCAAGTGGGTGTATTGTAGTAGAGCCCTTTGGTCAGGGCAGCCAAAAATTGGGAGGTTCAAAAATGACCCATGCATACAGACATGTAGTAGGGCCTGTAACCCTCAAGTGGGTGTATTTTAGTATAGCCCTTAGGTCAGGGCAGCCAAAAATTGTGAGGCTCCTCTTTGTCCCTGGATGGAGACGTGACGGAGGGCCTGTTAAGAAGAACTGGGTGTATTGTAGTGTAGCCCTTTGGTCAGGGCAGCCAAAAATTTGGAGGTTCAACAATGACCCATGCATACAGACATGTAGTAGGGGCTGTAACCCTCAAGTGGGTGTATTGTAGTAGAGCCCTTTGGTCAGGGCAGCCAAAAATTGGGAGGTTCAACAATGACCCATGCATACAGACATGTAGTAGGGCCTGTAACCCTCAAGTGGGTGTATTGTAGTATAGCCCTTTGGTCAGGGCAGCCAAAAATTGTGAGGCTCCTCTTTGTCCCTGGATGGAGACGTGCAGGAGGGCCTGTTAAGAAGAACTGGGTGTATTGTAGTGTAGCCCTTTGGTCAGGGCAGCCAAAAATTTGGAGGTTCAACAATGACCCATGCATACAGACATGTAGTAGGGGCTGTAACCCTCAAGTGGGTGTATTGTAGTAGAGCCCTTTGGTCAGGGCAGCCAAAAATTGGGAGGTTCAACAATGACCCATGCATACAGACATGTAGTAGGGCCTGTAACCCTCAAGTGGGTGTATTTTAGTATAGCCCTTAGGTCAGGGCAGCCAAAAATTGTGAGGCTCCTCTTTGTCCCTGGATGGAGACGTGCAGGAGGGCCTGTTAAGAAGAACTGGGTGTATTGTAGTATAGCCCTTTGGTCAGGGCAGCCAAAAATTGGGAGGTTCAACAATCACCCATGCATACAGACATGTAGTAGGGCCTGTAACCCTCAAGTGGGTGTATTGTAGTAGAGCCCTTGGTCAGGGCAGCCAAAAATTGGAGGTTCAACAATGACCCATGCATACAGACATGTAGTGGGCCTGTAACCCCAAGTGGTGTATTGTAGTAGTAGCCCTTGGTCAGGGCAGCCAAAAATTGGAGGTCCTGTCCTGGCATGGATACGTGAGTAGGGCCTGTAACCCCAATGGGTGTATTGTAGTAGAGCCCTTTGGTCAGGGCAGCCAAAAATTGTGGAGGTTCACACAATGACCCATGCATACAGACATGTAGTAGGGCCTGTAACCCTCAAGTGGGTGTATTGTAGTATAGCCCTTGGTCAGGGCAGCCAAAAATTGGAGGTTCAACAATGTACCCATGCATACAGACATGTAGTAGGGCCTGTAACCCTCAAGTGGGTGTATTGTAGTATAGCCTTTGGTCAGGGCAGCCAAAAATTGTGAGGGCTCCTCTTTGTCCCTGGATGGAGACGTGCAGGAGGGCCTGTTAAGAAGCTGGGTGTATTGTAGTGTAGCCCTTTGGTCAGGCAGCCAAAATTGGAGGTAACATGACCCTGCACGACTGTAGAGGGCCTGTAACCCCAGTGGTGTATTAGTAAGCCTTGTCAGGCAGCCAAAAATTGGAGGTCCTCTTTGTCTGGAGAGACGTGTAGGGCCTTATAAGATACCTGCAGACTACACTCTTCCTGATCAGAAGGAGGGGCTGTATCAATGGTGTATTGTAGTATAGCCCTTTGGTCAGGGCAGCCAAAAATTGGGAGGTTCAACAATGACCCATGCATACAGACATGTAGTAGGGCCTGTAACCCTCAGTGGGTGTATTGTAGTATAGCCTTAGGTCAGGGCAGCCAAAATTGTGAGGCTCCTCTTTGTCCTGGATGGAGACGTGCAGGAGGCCGTAAGAAGAACTGGTATTGTAGTGTACCCTTTGGTCGGGCAGCCAAAATTGGAGGTTACAACAATGACCCATGCATACAGACATTAGTAGGGCTGTAACCCT
Source organism: Allobates femoralis (assembly GCA_033576535.1). Classification (NCBI taxonomy): domain Eukaryota; kingdom Metazoa; phylum Chordata; class Amphibia; order Anura; family Aromobatidae; genus Allobates; species Allobates femoralis. Next base: position 752,315,812 of record JARQOC010000003.1, on the reverse strand, counting down.
CAAGTGGGTGTATTGAGTAGAGCCCTTTGGTCAGGGCAGCCAAAAATTGGTGAGGCTTCAACCAATGTACCATGCATTGACAGACGTGTAGTAGGGCCTGTAACCCTCAATGAAGGGTTTTATTTTAGTATAGCCCTTAGGTCAGGGCAGCCAAAAATTGGAGGTCCATCTTGTCCCGTGCAGAGCCAATATTGAAGGTACCGGTAGCGCCAATTGTTCAAACTCAGATGCAACTGTAGATGTTCATGGTGTATGTCAGTGAGCCCTTTGGTCAGGAGGGCTAAAAAGACCCACATAAGACATGTGTGGCCTGCCTCTGTGCGGATTGGATGGCCCTCTTCTGAACGTGCGAGCCTGTTGCATGAACATGTACCTATGCACAGAGCGTTTTGTAGAGGGAGGTTCACAATGCCATGGTGTATATGCTGAGCAGCCTTTGTGACCTCCAGGCAGCCAGAATGGAGAGTACATAAATCATGCATACCTGTAGTAGGGCCTGTAACCCTCAGTGGGTGTATTGTAGTATAGCCTTAGGTCAGGGCAGCCAAAAATTGTGAGGCTCCTCTTTGTCCCTGGATGGAGACGTGCAGGAGGGCCTGTTAAGAAGAACTGGGTGTATTGTATGTAGCCCTTTGGTCAGGGCAGCCAACAATTGGGAGGTTCAACAATGACCCATGCACACAGACATGTAAGGGCTGTAACCTCAGTGGGTGTATTGTAGTAGAGCCTTGGTCAGGGCAGCAAAATTGGGGTTCACAAGACCCATGCATACAGACATGTAGTAGGGCTGTAACCCTCAAGTGGGTGTATTGTAGTAGAGCCCTTTGGTCAGGGCAGCCAAAAATTGGGAGGTCACTCTTGACCCATGATCAGACGTGCAGAGGGCCTGTAACACATGATGGGTGTATTGTAGTTAGCCCTTTAGGTCAGGGCAGCCAAAAATTGTGAGGCTCCTCTTTGTCCCTGGATAGAGACGTGTAGGAGTACCTTAAGAACTGGTTTTTGCCCTTGAAAAGGGCGGGCCCTTGGGTTCAATGCCCATTACTAACAGTGAGGCCTAACAAAATTTGCATTGCGGTATACCTGCAACGAGCCTAATATTCTAACGCTCATCTGTGTCACTGGGGGAGACGGGGGCAGTCAGCGGATTAGAAAGTGGAAGTGTGTACCCATGGGGTGATTTGGGGCCCCTGTCTTGTAAGATGTAAATAACAAAAAAATTTTTCCATTGGGTGCGGAGTCTCTGTCGTGAATGCCCATTCAACAATGGTTATTTAGACTAGAGGGAGCCCTGGTCCAGCATATTGTCACATGAAAGGACAGGCAGGTGCAGTCGAGTTTACCCAGTGAGTGATTCCTACCAGTGGGCTGCAACTTGTATAAACACATGAACGCTGCTGATAAAAACGCTAGCGGCAGGGCAGGCCAGGACTTCCAAGGCGTAGAGAGCCAATTCATGCCACGTGTCGAGCTTGGAGACCCAATAATTGAAAGGCACCGATGAATCTCGCAGTACAGTTGTTCGATCTGCAAGGTACTCCTTCAGCATCTGCCCGAACTTAGCATTTCTGGTGGCACTACCCCGCACCTCAGGGGCTGTGGTACGTGAGGGGCTAAGAAAACTGTCCCACATCGTAAAGACAGTTCCCTGCCTCTGGCGGATTGGACTTGTGCCCCTCTCGGCCGTACGCCTTGGTTGTCCATCGAATCCTGACCTATGCCGCTAGCGTTTTGTGAGGGGAAGGATTTCACAACTTCCGTGACTATGGCCCTCTGGAACTGCAGCATTTTGGCTGACCTCTCCGCCTCAGGAATGAGAGACATAAAGTTCTCCTTGTAGCGTGGGTCTAAGAGTGTTGCCAACCAGTACTGATTGTCGGCCAAGATGTTCTGAACGCGAGGGTCACGAGACAGGCAGCTTACCATAAAGTCAGCCATGTGCGCCAGACTCTTAACAGCCATCACATCAGTATCCAGACCAACACGATGACTGAACATGCTGTCCTCCTCCTCCTCCTCCTCCCTCCTCATCTCCCCTGTCCTCTGGCCAGCCACGCTGAATCGAGGGTATGACTGGTGTGCATGTCATATCCCCAATTTGGCCTGAGAGTTGCTCCATGTCTTCATCCTCCTCCTCCTCGTCATAGTCCTCCACTACACGTTGTGATGACATGAGGCTGGGCTGTGTGTTTTCACCCACACCCACTACAGTTTCTTGCTCTAAGTCATCGCGCTCTGCCTGCAATGCATCCTCTTTTATTTTCAGCAGAGACCGTTTTAGAAGGCAGAGTAGTGGTATGGTGACGCTAATAATGGCGTCATCACCGCTCACCATCTTGGTGGAGTCCTCAAAGTTTTGGAGGACGGTGCATAGGTCCGACATCCATCTCCACTCCTCAGGTGTTATGTGTGGAGTTTGACCCATTTCCCGACGGCTTAGGTGATGCAGGTAGTCCACAACTGCCCTCTTCTGCTCACATATCCTGACCAACATGTGCAGCGTTGAATTCCAACGCGTGGGGACATCACACACCAGTCTGTGGGCCGGAAGACGCAAACGGCGCTGAAAGCTTGCAAGGCCGGCTGAAGCAGCAGGTGACTTGCGAAAATGTGCAGACAGACGCCGAACTTTTACCAGCAGGTCAGACACCTCCGGGTATGACTTCACAAACCTCTGAACCACCAGGTTGAGCACATGGGCCACGCATGGAACATGCGTCAGCTGCCCTCGCCTCAAAGCTGCCACCAGGTTCCGGCCATTGTCACACACGACCTTTCCTGGCTTTAGGTTCAGAGGTGTGAGCCAGTGATCTGCCTGCTGTTTCAGAGCTGTCCACACCTCTTCTGCATTGTGGGGTTTGTCACCTATGCAGACTAGCTTCAGCACAGCCTGTTGCCGCTTTGCAGAGGCAGTGCTGCAGTGCTTCCAGCTTGGGACTGGTGTGGAGGGTACAGTGGATGAGGATGCGCAGGTGGAGGAGGAGGAGGCTGAAGAGCATGACATTCCGGAGCTGTAGAGTGTCGGTGAAACCATGACAGAGGTAGGGCCTGCTATCCTTGGTGTGGGAAGGACGTGTTCCGTCCCTCGCTCAGACTGGGTCCCAGCCTCCACAATATTAATCCAGTGTGCCATCAAGGAGATGTAGCGGCCTTGCCCACAAGCACTTGTCCACGTGTCTGTGGTTAGGTGGACTTTGGCTGAAACAGCATTGTTCAGGGCACGTGTGATGGTGTTGGACACGTGGTTATGCAATGCGGGGACGGCACATCTGGAGAAATAGTGTCGGCTGGGGACCGAGTAACGTGGGACAGCAGCCGCCATCAGGTCGCGGAATGCGTCCGTCTCCACCAGACGGAAAGGCAACATTTCTAGCGCTATGAGTCGCGAAATGTGAGCATTGAGGACTGTGGCATGTGGGGCATTGGCAGCGTATTTGCGCCTGCGTTCAAATGTTTGCTGAATGGATAATTGAACGCTGCGCTGGGACAAGGACGTGCTTGATGGTGGCGTAATTTGTGCTTCAGCAACTTCAGGTGCAGGACCGGAGGCTTGTTCGCGGCCAGCATGGACAGGGGATTGACTTGCATGCACAACAGCCGAAGACGTAGCAGTGACATCAGCACGCACCGCTCCTCAACTCTGTGGTACTTCCCACAAAGTCGGGTGCTTGGCTGACATATGCCTGATCATGCTGGTGGTGGTCAGGCTGCTAGTTTTCGTACCCCTGCTGATAGTGGCATGGCAGGTGTGGCAAATGGCCTTTTTAGAGTCTTCTGGAGCCAACTTAAAAAACTCCCAGACTCGGGAAGACCGAACATTTGCACAGGCACCTTGAGTCGTGTTGTTGTTCCGGGGAACGGTTGCCTGCCTTCTGCCTGCGGACGCACCCCTGCTTCGTACTGGCTGTTGTGATGCTACGCCTCCCTCCCCCTGTGCACTGCTGTCCTCGCTCTGCATATCCTCCTGCCATGTAGGGTCAGCTACTGGATCATCCACCACGTCATCTTCCTCTTCCGCACCCTGATCCTCCTCCTGACTTCCTGGCAATTGTGTCTCATCATCGTCCACCCTCTGTAGAGACACTTTGACAACGTTCCGTTCGTCATAACGCGGCTGCTCAAATATTTGGGCATCTGTACATACCATCTCCTCATGACCCACTTCAAGAGGAGGTGGCGACAGGCCAGATTCTGCGAATGGATACGTGAACAGCTCTTCCGAGTGTCCTAGTGTGGGATCTGTAATGTCCGTGGACGTGTAATCAGCCAGGTGGTAGGAAGGAGGATCAGGTTGGGAAATGTGCGGTGCAGTATCACGGCTACTGACAGTTGACCGTGCGGAAGACAGGGTGTTTGTGGAGGTGCCCATCTGACTTGAAGCATTATCCGCTATCCAAGTAACAACCTGTTGACACTGGTCTTGGTTCAACAGTGGTGTACTGCTGCGGGCCCCAAGAATTTGGGACAGGACGTGCGAGCGAGGAGATGTGGCCCTTTGTTGTTGCGAAATGAGTGCTTGCACACGACCTCGGCCTCTGCCTGCACCACCATCACGTCCACTTCCTTGTTCCTTGCCAACGCCCTTGCCAACGCCTTTGCGCATTTTGCCTGTATAGAGCGACAACTGCCTGGTGACTGTGGAGGTCACAGGAGATTAGGATTTTAGTTCCCTAAGCTGTAGAAACGTATGACTTACAACAGTGTGGTGACTGTTGAGATGACAAGAGTTAGGATTTTTGTTCCCTAACTTGTAGAAACTTATGACGTACAACAGTGTGGTGACTGTTGAGATGACAATAGTTAGGATTTTAGTTCCCTAACTTGTAGAAACTTATGACGTACAACAGTGTGGTGACTGTTGAGATGACAAGAGTTAGGATTTTAGTTCCCTAACTTGTAGAAACTTATGACGTACAACAGTGTGGTGACTGTTGAGATGACAAGAGTTAGGATTTTAGTTCCCTAACTTGTAGAAACTTATGACGTACAACAGTGTGGTGACTGTTGAGATGACAAGAGTTAGGATTTTAGTTCCCTAACTTGTAGAAACTTATGACGTACAACAGTGTGGTGACTGTTGAGATGACAAGAGTTAGGATTTTTGTTCCCTAACTTGTAGAAACGTATGACGTACAACAGTGTGGTGACTGTTGAGATGACAAGAGTTAGGATTTTAGTTCCCTAACTTGTAGAAACTTATGACGTACAACAGTGTGGTGACTGTTGAGATGACAAGAGTTAGGATTTTAGTTCCCTAACTTGTAGAAACCTATGACGTACAACAGTGTGGTGACAGTTGAGATGACAATAGTTAGGATTTTAGTTCCCTAACTTGTAGAAACTTATGACGTACAACAGTGTGGTGACTGTTGAGATGACAAGAGTTAGGATTTTAGTTCCCTATCTTGTAGAAACCTATGACGTACAACAGTGTGGTGACAGTTGAGATGACAATAGTTAGGATTTTAGTTCCCTAACTTGTAGAAACTTATGACGTACAACAGTGTGGTGACTGTTGAGATGACAAGAGTTAGGATTTTAGTTCCCTAACTTGTAGAAACTTATGACGTACAACAGTGTGGTGACTGTTGAGATGACAAGAGTTAGGATTTTAGTTCCCTAAGTTGTAGAAACTTATGACGTACAACAGTGTGGTGACTGTTGAGATGACAAGAGTTAGGATTTTAGTTCCCTAACTTGTAGAAACTTATGACGTACAACAGTGTGGTGACTGTTGAGATGACAAGAGTTAGGATTTTAGTTCCCTAACTTGTAGAAACGTATGACGTACAACAGGTGTGGTGACTGTTGAGATGACAAGAGTTAGGATTTTAGTTCCCTAACTTGTAGAAACTTATGACGTACAACAGTGTGGTGACTGTTGAGATGACAAGAGTTAGGATTTTAGTTCCCTAACTTGTAGAAACCTATGACGTACAACAGTGTGGTGACAGTTGAGATGACAAGAGTTAGGATTTTAGTTCCCTAACCTGTAGAAACGTATGACGTACAACAGTGTGGTGACTGTAATGGTTTGAAGAGAGGATTTTAGTCCCTAACCTGTATTAAGGTAGTACGTACACCTGTCTGGTGACTGTTTTGATGACAAGAGTTAGGATTTTAGTTCCCTAACCTGTATTAAGGCAGTACGTACACCTGTCTGGTGACTGTAATGGTTTAAAGAGAGAATTTTAGTCCCTAACCTGTATTAAGGTAGTACGTACACCTGTCTGGTGACTGTTTTGATGACAAGAGTTAGGATTTTAGTTCCCTAACCTGTATTAAGGTAGTACGTACACCTGTCTGGTGACTGTAATGGTTTGAAGAGAGGATTTTAATCCCTAACCTGTATTAAGGTAGTACGTACACCTGTCTGCTGACTGTTTTGATGACACGAGTTAGGATTTTAGTTCCCTAACCTGTATTAAGGTAGTACGTACACCTGTCTGGTGACTGTAATGGTTTGAAGAGAGGATTTTAATCCCTAACCTGTATTAAGGTAGTACGTACACCTGTCTGCTGACTGTTTTGATGACAAGAGTTAGGATTTTAGTTCCCTAACCTGTATTAAGGTAGTACGTACACCTGTCTGGTGACTGTAATGGTTTGAAGAGAGGATTTTAGTCCCTAACCTGTATTAAGGTAGTACGTACACCTGTCTGGTGACTGTTTTGATGACAAGAGTTAGGATTTTAGTTCCCTAACCTGTATTAAGGAAGTACGTACACCTGTCTGGTGACTGTAATTGTTTGAAGAGAGAATTTTAGTCCCTAACCTGTATTAAGGTACTACGTACAAGAGTGTGGTGACTCTAATGGTCACAGAAAAGCTTGGATTCCAATCTGTATCACCCTGCCTATATCCTCCTAGATTAGTTCTGAGAAGGACTGTTCTGGTCACTGGAAATCTTGGACTCCGATCTGGATCACCCTGCCTATGTCCTCCTAGATTAGTCCTGAGAAGGACTGTTGTGGTCAGCAGCAGTTTGCAGCCCTGATCCGGATGTACCTATGAGGGCCGCAAATCTGTCCCTAATCAGCAGCAGACACTCTCCCTACACTCACTGTCTGGAAGGCTGTGTGCCGAGCACAGCTCGCCGGGACTTATAAAGGCTCGGTGACGCTGTGCAGGCCGGCCAATCACTGCTATATCACAACTAACAGGGCTGTGGCATTGCAGTGGTCTGTCAGCCAATCCCTGCACGTGGGCTGGCTCTCAAAAGAGCGCCAACATGGAGAGATGATGACCACGAGCACAGCACGAGTATCGCGAGATTACTCGGTGCTCGGCGAGTCGCCCGAGTACAGTGATACTCGTGTGAGTAACGAGTAGTGCCGAGCATGTTCGCTCAACACTATTAATAAATCCTTGTTAATAAATTCAGACCCCCCTATGGAATGAAAGCAATCTATACTCACCTCCTACAGTTATGTCAGTGTTGCTCTTCCCGGCAAGTCACATGACATTGTTGAGTCAATTGACCACTTCATCCAATCAGATTGGCTGCAGTTCATCAGTGGAGATGTACGCTCTGACAAAATAGTAGGAGCTGTGGCCAATAAGTGGCTGTTAATGCAGTTCCCACATGTATATTGCTCTGGTTAGAGATGAGTGGATTGATCCACTGATTTCCTCTGTGATTTGATTGGAAGGATTGCCCAAACACATTGTCGGACGCCATTTTACACATTGCTGAAGACTCAGAGAGTAGGCTATTAACATTATTTCTATGCAAATAGAGTCTGTGGAGCCTCGGTTAGGAGTCTCAAACACAGGACTAGCTATATATCCCTCCAGGGGAGGACCCAGCCAAGGGGTGGCTCCTTGCGGAGAACACCATAACCACCATATGAAGTGGCCCTTTAAGTCAACATTATTAACATTATTTCCACCCACACAGGGTTCCCCATAATGCCCTGCAGCTATCATATCGTGGTCTAGCCCAGTGCATCAGGTTGAACTATTGCAGCCAGTATAAAAAATGTCATTTTAAGATTTTCAGTTTGGCAATAGGAGATTATAGCACAAAGAAAAATGCCTAATCTGATTTTGGTGTACTACCTTATTGCTGAATCACATTGAAAACAGGAGTTGCAAACTTAGTTTGCATAATAATCCAAAAAGATAAGGAACTGATGAAGTTGTGTAGTCACTCAGTGTGACTGTGAATTGATTAATCTGCTATATAATGTTGTAATAGGCGAAACTTAATAACAGTTTATTTTTTATTATTTGCATAATGCAAACAAAGAGGGCATTTTTAAACTTTTCAGTGCTAATTTTGCTACCAAGTCAAAATCCTAAAACTGAGTCTCGTTCACAGAAAGTGTGCTTTATGCTTTACAAGATCAGCAACCCATAGGTCTTTATATACAATTATAAATACCGTAATACATATTTTTCTTATTTATTTATTTTAAGGTCAAAAGAAAACTCTCTATAATCCAGAAATTTGAAAACACAACTGTCAACCTCTCAAAATGTGTTTGTTGCATAAAAATAATTAATTTTTTTAGCACACTTCATTATTGTAACAAACAAAAGTCAATTCACTGAAATCTCTTGTCACATGTCCTCAGCCTGCACGGATTAGCCCTGGCCTGGGCTGGTATCCATAGCAATGAAAAAGGAAAAATTCCGGCGACAGAAGTGTCTAGCCCTCAAGGGTCTGGGATACTCAGGCAGTCGATGGCCGAGCCTGTGCCCTTACGGTGACAATAAAAAGAAGAAAAAGAAAAAGAATAAAGTTTATGAAGTTCGTGATGCCACCTGTAGGTCCGGTGATGGCACCGGCGATGCTGGTACCTCCGGGGTGATGGGCGGCAGCAAGGTGTTTTATCTCTCTACAGAAAGAGCGGGATCCCGGAGCTGTAGGGTAACAATGGAGGAATAGGGCAGCGCAGTCTGTGCTTTGAGACTGAAATGTCACAGTCAATCAAGAAGAAATACAGACATGTTGCTCACTATGGATGGGTACTTTACTCCAGTAATCTGCAGTCTTGCAGGGTATGCAGTTGTTTCAGCTAGGGTAGTGGATGGTCCTGGCAGCAGTCAGTGTCCCTCTGAAGCTCTGGTGATGTTCCTTCTCTATACTTGCTCTGTTCTAACTCTGTGCTGCCCTGCACAAATCCCACTTGTTGAATCAGGCCCATCGGTTGATATGGGAGCCCTCTTTCTTTCCAGAGGGAATCCAACCCAGTCTAGCGCTTCTGATGGAGACCATGCTTGATTTGGGTCGTGCTCCTATGAAGACATCGACCACGCTGGTAATTTGCAGTTCAGGGATGGACCTCTGATCTACGTTGGATCCAGTAACCCGCTTCGGACTGGGCCAGAGCATTTGGTCGCTCTCTTCCTTGCCCCTCTCTGTCTGGGTCACCAGATTGAGGTGACCTCCCCGTTACTTTTCCTCTTTTACACTCTCCTTCGCTTCCACTCCTCTCCTTATTTTGTTCTGTTTCTACTTCTTTCTCAACTCTGCTCTACTCACTGTTCTGTCTTTCCCCACTCATTTTATAACCTAGCTTTTCCTCCCACCGGGACCGGTTACCCTTGTAACGGGCGTCTGATTGGTCCCCAATCACTAGGTGTGTGCGTGTGGTGATGGCGCTTTAGGCTTCTACTACTCCCTACCAGGACAAAGCATACCGCACCTTCTGGTTGGGGTGCTGTACCCTTTTGTAGCACGCTGACTAGCGGGGCGCTCCAGAAGGGATCCATGGCAATCGAATAATAAAAACAGCTTTTAATGGGCTCAAATAAAATCCATACAATCAGAACAGAATCATCAACTGCAAAAGGAAACTCCCCTAAAAACCGACGCGTTTTGGAATAACATTCGTCATGGTTATAACATAGCCGTGTATATTTACGGCTTTGCCGAAAAAGGTCAGTGTACAGTTTATTATGCACAGCTCAAAAGTGAACAAGCAACCTATAATAGTCCAATATTAGACCCATGTACACCACCAAAATGCCGCTTTTGGTCACTACAGGAAACCAATAATTTTACCCTGGCCAGATAGGTTAAGGTCACTTGGACATTAATATGGGTGTGTTTGCACTACAGAGCTTAAAATGGGTTCAATACAATCCTATAAGCTTCAGACTATCCCAATCAATTAGATGCTTTTCAGTATTGCGATTTTTGGGGAAAAATCTAATTTTTTTCTTAAGTCATTGCTACTGGTGAGGACACATTTCAAAGAATCTAATTATCTCCAGTTCTAGGATCTCGACAGTGAACAATCCCTAAGGCTAGGGTCACACTTGGCAGTCAGTTTTTCTGCATTTCCAAAACCTGATTCCGTTTTTGGAAAATGCCATTTTTAATCTAAAAACCAATATGCTTTATTGCACGCGTTAACGCATGGTACTTCCCCCCCATAACTGAAGGCCAACTCTCCTCCCTCCTGTCAAAATCACACCTCACCACCAGCGCCCACGACCCGCTCCCATCCCATCTCATTCCCAATCACACCTCCATTTTCATCCCAGCCCTCACCCACCTCTTTAACCTATCACTTAGCACTGGCGCCTTTTCCTCGGCCTTCAAACACGTCTTAATCACGCCCATCCTAAAAAAAAACCTCACCGTACCTTTGTCTCTAACTATCGCCCCATATCTCTTCTCCCATTCAGCTCTAAGCTACTTGAACAGCACGTCCACTCCGAACTGTCCTCTCACCTCGCCTCGTGCTCCCACTTCGACCGCCTACAGTCCGGCTTCTGACCCCTCCATTCCACCGAAATAGCCCTGACCAAAGTCACCAACGACCTACTGACTGCCAAGAAAAAAACCACACTACTCCATCCTCCTCCTCCTTGACATGTCTGCCGCCTTCGACGCGGTTGACCACTCCCTTCTTCTCCGGATCCTGGAATCCCTCGGCATCACCCACCTTGCCCTCTCTTGGATCTCCTCATACCTAGCGGACCGGACCTTCAGCGTCTCCCACTCCCACACCTCCTCCTCACCCTACCCCCTTTCTGTCGGAGTCCCCCAAGGTTCGGTCCTGGGACCCCTACTTTTCTCCATATACACTCTCGGCCTAGGGCAACTCATTGAGTTCCACGGCCTCCAGTACCACCTCTACGCCGACGACACCCAAATCTACCTGTCCGGCCCTGACATCACCTCCCTACTCTCCAAAATCCCACAATTCCTTTCCGCCATCTCATCCTTCTTCTCTGCTCGCTTCCCTAAACTCAACATGGACAAAACTGAATTCATAGTCTTCCCCCCAAGAAATACCCCCCCACTTCCCAACCTATCCATCTGCGTCAACGACTGAGCCCTCTCCCCAGTCCCCCAAGCCAAGTGCCTCGGGGTAATCCTTGACTCCTCCCTATTCTTGAAGCCCCACATCGAGGCCCTCACCACATCCCTCCAGTTCCAGCTCAAGAACATCTCACGGATCCACTCCTTTCTCATCCATGACACTGCTAAAACACTCATTCATGCTCTTATCATCTCCCGCCTTGACTACTGCAACCTCCTTCAAAATGGCCTCCCGGCTAACTCCCTCACACCTCTCCAATCTATCCTCAATTCCGCTGCCCGACTAATCTACCTGTCCTCCCGCTACTCCATTGTCTCCCCCCTCTGCCAAGCCCTTCACTGGCTCCCTGCAGCCAAGAGATCCCAATTCAAAACACTAACCATGGCGTACAAAGCCATACACAACATGGCCCCACCATACATCTCCGACCTGGTCTCCCGATACCTACCCTCACGCAACCTCCGCTCCTCCCAAGAACTCCTGCTCTGCTCCCCCCTCATCACCTCTTCACACAACCGCGTCCAGGACTTCTCCCGGGCATCTGCCTTACTCTGGAACTCCCTGTCCCAACATGTCAGACACTCTCCGACCCTGAGAAGCTTCAAGTGTCACCTGAAGACTCACCTATTCCGTCAAGCCTACAACCTGCCATGAGACCCAGGCGACCGCCCCATACCTGACATTCCCCCATCCTACTATATCCCCACCCGCCCCTCGTAGACTGTGAGCCCTCGTGGACAGGGTCCCTGCCCCTCCTGTACCTGTACGTCCCGATCGCCTAGATTTAGTGTACTTGTTCTTGTCTCCCTTATCCTCATGTAAATCCTCATGGAACCTAATGGCGCTATATAAATAAATAATAATAAATAAAAATACCTGTATGTATCATGCGTTAATGGAAGCGTTTTCCATAGGGCCCCATGTTAAAAAGACATTATGCTTTTTTTACTGCACCCAAAAATGCTCCTAGCAGTGTTTTTTAGCAGTGCCTTTTTACACTGCGTTTTTTGCATTGGAGCCTATGGATCCATTAATGGATCAGTTTTTCAACATTTTCAACTTGGTAAAACTGATGCTTTTAAGGGATCCATGGCTCAAGTATGACCCTAGGCTAACACTCCCTTTGCTCTGAGTCATGGCTCTAGCCCAACCCTCCATCTTTTCTTTTAATCATAGTCCAGTCCTGGTATTCCGTTTAAAAAATCTACAATAAAATTTTTTTTTGTTAGATATGTTATTCATGTTTGATCAAGATTAGTGATGGACGATCCCCCCCAATGTTCAGGCTCAGCACACCCGGATAGACTTTTTTTTAAAAATGGCCCAAACTTGAGTCCGAACCCCCAACTCCAAACTTTAAATTTTAAAAAGGTGGCTGGGGGGGATGTAAAAAGAAACAAAACATTTATTAAACATCAGCTCATACTTACCCAGGGGGCCCCTTTTTTTGTACTTCCGGGGCCGCTCATTAACTTCCTGATTATTTAGGCACTATAGACCTTTTGAAACAGGGGTCCCAAACTCGCGGGGCCCCCAGGCCGCAGGGGGGCCCCTGGGGCTTCCCTTTTGCGGCCCCCGGCACCTTGGACAATTGACCATTGGGTGGGCGGGGGTCCAGGGCATGGGGGCCCCCGCGGTCTCTGCTTAAAAATTACTTCCGGCCACTGCCGGCTTCCCCTCCGACGCTCGCCTGCCCCTCTGTAATTCAAGGAAGCCGTCGCCAATGAAAAAGGCCCGCAAAGGGGACGTCTTTCACCGAGGTCACCTGCGGGGCCCCTCATTCCCCTGCTGCCGCTCGC